>PVHX01000213.1:204753-371692 GCA_004024805.1 Geosciurus inauris
TTTTTTTTTTTTTTTTTTTTTAACATAGGATCTCATTAAGTTGCTCAGGGCCTTGCTCGTTTGCTAAGGCTGGCCTCAATCTTGTAGTCCTCCTGCCTCAGCTTCCCAAGCTGATGGGATTACAGGCTTGCACCACCATGCCCAGCCTGATGATTTGTTTTTCACAATTTCATGACAGCATGTTTGGGGATTTTGGTATTTTTGTTTGTTTGTTGATTTTTTTTGCCTTGTTTCCTTTAATTAACAGTGAAAATGGCAGTCAAATCAGAAATGTGAAATTAACACATTCCTTTTTCACCACAAACATTTCAGCTTCTGTTTTAATCTACTTCTTTATAAACAAACTAAAATATAATCTAGTAAATAGATGTTATTGACACAGAATTTTATTTAACAGAATTACTGAAGCTTCTGAGCTGGAGATCAATAGGTTTCAATTAAAAAAAAAACTAGTTTTTCTGATGCTCAAAGTAGAATATATTTATCTGTTTACAATCAGAATTATGGAAACCCCTTTCTGGTTTATTTATTCTTTTTATCTATTACATGAGAATGAAAAACTTCTATTATTTTTCCTCCCCGATTTCCCAATTTACCTGAGGATAGCATTTGTTGACCAATGGCTCTCTTACACAATCTCCATCAATAACTTACATACACAGTCACACACATACATAATCATTCATATTAAATTACGGCAGGCATGAAACAGATTGTCCTCTTTGGATTAAACCATGAGAAGTCTAAGTATTCTGTTTCAAATCACTCCACACCAGTCTTGTAACAGAAATTCCAGTGACCAATAAATTTCTGATTATCAAAAATAGCATCAAGGAAAGACAGTAGAATGAATCAGACATAACTTTCCTATGCTCATTTATGAATATACTACCAGTGAAAGTCCACATCATGTGTAACTACAAATTATGAGATCCTAATTGGAATAAGTTGTACTCCACATATGTACTATATGTCAAAATATGCTATACTGTCATGTACATCTATAAGAACAAATAAAAAAACTTGAAAAAAAGAATAATTTCAAGTAGAATTGAATAATTCCAAGTAAAATTTATTCATGTTATAATTTGTTAAGAGAATGCTTTCCAAATTCCTCTTATGAGATGACTTGTTTGTATAGATTTCAAGTTTCATATACATTTTTCATTAGTTACTGAGTGGTAAGAAGCACTGATTGCAATTTTATATTCTATGAAGTGTTGTAAGAGAAAATTATCCAAAGCCCATAGAAAAACAGACATCACAGTGCCACTTTCAAGTGAGTCACATAAAATTACGTGAAATACACAGCAGCCTCTGTAGCTGTTATGTGTAAAAGAAATAAATCAGTCTGTGCATATAAATTATATGATATTTTAAATCACTATGAAAGATTTGCAATTCCATCAGATCTAATGTATTCTAGGTCACACTGCTTAAAAGTTTATTTCAAAGAAAAACCATATTTTGAGAATTAAAAGGCATTCCAGTCAGCTTCCCTTCACAGATGAGAAAAAAAATTTACATTTTCAAAATTAGAATTTGTCTTGTGCTCATTTTACTAACAATCATTAATATAAGAACTTATGTCAAGCAGCCTACTGTAAAAAAAACCACATTAAAACAAATCAAACCCAACCACCAGCAATAAGTACATAGATAGAAATGTAAGGTATTTCACAGTTCCCCAATGTCAAGCGTTAAGGATGACTGCTTGTCACCAGAGTGGAAGCATTATAGTATATAATCATATATGCAACTGCAAAACATATGGATTATATGAAAATAATATAGAACAGCATCAGCCAGTTACTTTTAAACAACTGCTTCATGAACAAAACATACTTATCTTGGATAAAAATATATGTCCTAATCACTATTGATGATTGAAAGCTCACACATACTTTCTCTCCTACACTGTACTCTTACCACTGTCAAAACACGTTTTAAAATAGGAGCTATCCAACCAACAGGAGACATCCAAATAATCCCTTAATTTGTTTTTGTTTTCTTTTGAGATGTCATATTGGATTTCTCTCTCTCTCTCTCTCCCTTCATACAAATATAAAATAGCCTGTATTTAAAATTAGAGGTCTAGATTATAAGCGAATTCTAAAATTACTTTAAATCATCATAATCATTTATCATATTTTTAAGACCACTTGGGAAATCATTGCTCTGTTGATGTACCTAACTTTAAGAATTATATGAAGCAGCAGTAGGACCTCTATGGCAAGCGCGTTGCCACATACCCTAGGAACTCTATTGTTTTATTCGCACTGCCAGTCAAAAAAGAAACAAACAAGCCTTGGCACTCCTAGGCTCAGGAGTTAGGCACACAGCTGGGTCCTCCGGCCATGACAACCATATCATTTGAAACTTACTATTAAATATAAATAATATGTGGGATAAACTCTCTTTCTAAATAACAGAATAAGACAGATACTTGAAACTGACCTTCTTTAACCAAACTAACAGAGATCTGGTTTTAGAGGAGCATTTTCTGACAACACAGGGAAAAAGTACTGACATTTTTGGATTGTCTTCTTTAATACTGAACATCAGCTGAGAAAATAATAATGTAAGACAAATTCTGAAAAATTTCTATATTTTAAAATATACAAAATGTTTAACATTTTAAATATGTTTTGGTTGTGATTTTCTCAATTCAATACATTTTTCAGACAATGCTCTCTTGCGTTCAAGAATATATGGCTTCCTCTTTTTTTGGTTCAATGATACATAATACTAAGAAAGAATTTTTGAGAATTACAAAATCTTTACCTATTGAAGTGTTCACTGTTAAAAAATCTCTGTTTCCTCATTCTTGTATAACATATTTAAAGGTAAATCTGTTTTTTTTCAAGACCACTGCCAGCAGTACTCCAGAACTAAGAAGGACCAGGACCAGTACAACACCAAACCTAGAAAAAGCTATGCCAACAACCAAAGCTGGTCAGGAACTTTTGTTCATTTCTTCCCCCGCCTCCACCTCTCCTTTCTCCTCCTCCTCCTCTTCTTTCTCCTCTTCCTCCTCCTTTTTCTCTCACTTTTCTTTTTCTTTAATATTGGAGAAAGGACATCTTACACACACACACACACACACAAACACATTCCTCATTATAATAAATGGACACAGTTCATTTTCATTTTGAAATAGTATCCCAGCTTATAAAACTTTCCATTCCCAATCTTGCCTCAAACACACATTAAAAACACATTCAGTAACAGTGTTAAACCATAATTAGTTTAGCCATTGCTTTTCCAGTCCTCAAAAAAAAAAAAAGATATCACACAATAGGTTAACTTTATTTTTCTTTCATTCCTATGTGCTTAAGTAAGTGTGCAATAGAGGAAGGGCACACCTCATACCCTTCACATATGAAAATATCATTATTTTTCCCAATATTACTTTACTCCAAGGTCATGACTATCTGTTGGCAGGTATCCAGGAATGGAGGATTCATTGCACTGATAAAAATGTAGTTCATAAAACTACCCTTTGTATCAAAGATAGGCCAATTGCACAAGGATAGAATACGGATCTACTCTTAATCAAACAATAAAAATACGAATGAACTTTCATTAAAAAGGAATATTCTTTGAACTATTTAAACACAGTCATTTTTGTTCTAAAATCTCTGATGAAAGCTAAGCAATATCCTATATGAAACATAGTTACCAAGCTAGATTAGCTGTAAAGATAGTAAAAAATTAATTATGCATGCCACTTGTGCAGTCACTGGCTCTCATAAACAAAAGCTTATATGTGTGAAAGATAGACATTTGGGTATCTCTGACAGCATGTTAACGCACATTATTTTCAATGAAAAAATGAAGTCATTCTGAAAGATCTATTTAGATCTATTTGCCCAGGCTTTCCAACCTATCAAACTATTCACATTTAACTCCTGTGTTTCCCCTTGCAAGGGATGAACTAAGTAGTCTCCCAGACTAATGAAAAGATTGGCTTAAATTTGACCTTGGCTCTCTCTTTATAATTAGCTGATTTACTCCCTAGAGGAAAGAAGTAATTAACTGACTGGTCCAGAACTTCCTTAGGAAAGAAATGTAACTGTCTCTCTTAAAAGGGCTTTCCTTGTTTCTGCAAATTTGATGCAATCTCAGATTGAAATAGAAATTATTATTTGTAAAAGTTTTCCAAACATATTAGCTTCTTAGCTTCATACAATAGCCTAATAACTTAGTTTAGGCCGAAAGTCCTAAGGCACAGATGGGTTAAAGCCATCATAGCAGTTAGAAAAGAAAACAAAATTTTCTTAGAATTAAGGTTTCCTAACTCTCAATTTAGTTCTCTTCATCTGATTCCACAATTACATGTCCATAGAGTATTACAGAAATATTTACAATATAGAGATGTTTCAAATGTAGACGATATATTAGCAAAGCAAAATCAGACACACTTTTGAAAGCATCCATTCCAGAAAATTCCCTTTAAAATAGAATTTTCATTTTTATCTCCTTCCACAAACCCAAAACTCTAATGCTTTTTATGCAATATACAAATAACACCATTTTATGTGCAATTATATAATGCAATAGCAACAGCAGCACTCCAGAAACCAAATGTAACTTTTAATCTAAAATAGTTTCTTACTCAACAGGCAGAAATGTTAGAGAAAATAAAAATCATTATGAAATATCCCTTAAAGTTACAAAAAAAAAAGTAGATTCTTCAGAATTGCCTAGAAAGTGAATAATCTCTCATTTCTCTAAATAGAAACCTATGAAACCATTACCATAGGGGGAAAATTTTTAAAAAGAAAACAAAAATGTGAAACTAATTCACCCTAATATTACCTCAAATCAAATGAAAATCACGAAGACACCAAAATCTGAAATATGAAAGGCCTGAAGCACGATCATGGAACCGTATGTTAGGTGACCACAAATTTATTGTCTAAACCAGGACACTTTGGAGAATAAAAAGGATGCTATTAATAATTACTGGGACAACAGGCAAAAATTGGGATTGTCCTGGAGGAAAAAGTAAAGCAGGACGTATGGACACTAATTACATGTCTTCACCAAGTGGATTTTTTCAAGGATTCCCAAGCATCTCAGTTTCGGTGCTTCCTGATAGCTTATCTGTCTTTAAGATCAGAATTTTTTCTTCTTTAATTCCCTTTGAACCTTATTTCTCTCTCCCACTCTAGGAAAATATTGGTGAAGTCTCTTAACTTCTTCTTCTGTGCGTGTCCTCTTTTGTGCAATAAACCGAATCAAGAAATGTTTATTAGTCTGAAAACATCCTTTAAAAGCTATTACTTCGACAATCTCGCTTTATGACCCCAGTGTTTCCATTTCAAAATGTCACTGAAGAGCCCTGAGGAGAAAAACAGCAGTCCGGTTTCTTCCTACACTAATACACTGTTCTGGACTTGAAATCACCTGAAAATGGATGATGAAAGACCTGCTGTAGCCAACTGGAGCAATGACTGTTAAAAATACGAAGTCTTCTGAAATTCAGTATTCTGAATAAATAAGAAAAACCTGGAGAAGCTAGTCAGACATCTTACAAATAATTTTCAACCAAGTATAGCTTGAGTTTCTGAAGACCTTTTCAGTTACATTTCCTGTTTCAGGCCTTCCAGTAGCTTTTCAGAGTAAAGTCAATGCCCTCAGAAGGCTACATGACATCCCCGACTCCCTCATGGGATACCTCTTTGGACTTCTTCCTCTCCTCAGCCCCTACCTCAGTCACTCGGCACCAGCTAATCCAACTCCTCAGAGTCCTTCAGGGAGGCAGGATTTGCTGTGGCTTGAACCTTTACGGAAGCTATTCCCTTACCTCTTCTAGTTCTAGGTCTTCCTACACGTGTCACCCCCTGCCATCTTCTCTAACCACCCTATTTTAAACTGAACACTTTCAGCACTCCCCATCTTTCTTTCTAGCTGCAAAAAAATCCCTATGTGATACATCAAATTTTTAACTTTTTTCTGTCACGTCCCCACTAGCATGAAAATTCTTTGAGGACAAACATTTAAATGTTTGTTAAATGTGCTTACTACTGTTTTACCAGTGCCTAGGAAAACAACTGTCATTTTAGAAAGGGATCAGTAAAGATTTGTTGAATACATAAACTAATATTCTAAGAAATATAACCCTTAACTGAACCAATCTCACATCTACAGCTGTGGTTAGCTAAAGATGATCTATGATTCACAGATAAAATGGCCATTTTGCACATAACCAATGGGAGGCTTTGAAATACAGAATTTTTTTTTAATTTTAAAGAATTTATTCATTCCAGAATACTTTTATCAGTAACAAGAATGGCAAATTAGAAATTTCTTCTGTGTTTGGAAATGTTTCTAAAAGTAATGTTAAATATACATACTTTTTTTTTTTTTTTTTTGGTACCGGGGGTTAAACCTCAGGGGTACTAGGTACTCAACCTCTGAGCTACTTCCCCAGTCCTATTTTGCATTTTATTTAGAGAGAGTCTCACTGAGTTGCTTAGCACCTGACCATTGCTGAGGCTGGCTTTGAACTCATGATCCTCCTGCCTCAGCCACCCAATCCACTGGGATTATAGATATGCACCATTGTACCTGGCAATATATACATTTTTCAAAGTTAAAAGCCATTTTAAAAAGAAACAATAAAGATAACTTTATATATTATATAAATACAATATTCTAGGACATTATGAGCAAAATATTTACATGAAAACAATGACTCCCTTTTAGTTTTCTTAAACATCTGTGAGAAATGTAGACATAATAGTGCCTACATAAAATTAAAAATATCAACACTTGAAACAATGCCAATCAAGCTTTCACTTTTCTCCTCAAGATGAACATTTGTGTTTGAGTGTAGGCAATAAAAAAAAAAAAAAAATGGGGCTGAGCATTAAAAAAAAATCTATATTTGCTTCAAATAGAAAATATTTATGGAAAATAAATTGCTTTATATTCTACAGTCATAATATTGATCTTAAAATACCTGAAATGTTGAGATTCTAACACTAAAGTAATATTACTCTTTTTCCTACATGATAAACCTTATAGATTTAGGACCTAAGGTTTGAAAGATTTGAATATAAATGGGTAAGAGAACTGTGTTGAGCCAGTTTGTGATACATCTATGAACTTTTTGAGGTTCTAACCTTCTTGCAGTCTTCTCCAGTTCCAAGTTACTCTCTCTCTTTACTGAAAAGGTCTTCAGAAACTCAAGCTATACTTGGTTGAAAATTATTTGTAAGATGTCTGACTAGCTTCTCCAGGTTTTTCTTATTTATTCAGAATACTGAATTTCAGAAGACTTCATATTTTTAACAAACACCATAAACATCTGTCTCCATTCTTTCTCTGTCCTTCTTGTTACCAAACCCAGCACCTAAGCAAAATTTCCCAACTTAGGACCACGAGACGTTCTCAGTCTGTACTTGGGATAGGCATGTGTGTTAATGACCCAGACTTCCTTGTGATTAATGGTACACATTTATAATATGAGTGACCAAAGTCAGAGATGAAGACTACTGATACACTGAAGAGTTTTGCTAGATAACTGAGACATGGACTGTCAAAAGCAAAACAAGTTCTAACTCTGAAAGCACCAGTTCAGAAGTGGTTCAAATATGCAGCTTGGACTGTGCTGTGGCTTCTTGAAACCCAGCATTCCTTTCCTATACATCAGTTTTACTCACAGACTTTACAGAAAAAGATCACTTTTTGTATTAAAAGAAAAACAAAAACAAAAACAAAAAACACATATATTCGGAGGAGAACAATATGGTTACAGTTCAGATACAAGGTATCCCCCAAAAGCTCCTGTGTTGATGCAGAAATGTTCAGAAGTGAAATGATTAGATTGTGAAAGCTATGATCTAATCCGACCATCCTAGCTTGAAGGGAATGACTGAGTGGTAACAACAGGCAGGCGGAATGGCTAGAGGAAGTGGGTCACTGGTGTGTATGTACCCTAGAAGGGTGCATCTTATGCATGTGTCCTTCCCCTTCTCTCTGCTTCCTGGTCACCAAGAGTGGAGCAGCTTCCCTCTCCCAGCCTTTCCACCATGACGTTCTACCTCATCTTGGGCCCACGGCAATGGAGTCAGTGAACCACACACTGAACCTCTGAAACTGAGCTGAAATGAATTCTTCCTCCTCTAAGTTGTTCTTTTGAGGTATTTTGGGCACAGTGATGAAAAGCTGAATAAAACAGATGCTTAAGGGACTTTTTTTTTTCATATACAGACTGAGACTTCAAAATATGTTCCCAATTAGGAAGGTCTCTCAGAGCTATTTTTCCCATGCAAGAACATGATCATGCACCACAGTAGTCATGTTATCTTCTGGTATAAATGTTTGGGAAATATTGATATTATGAAATATCATCACTTCAAGTGAAGTAAAGTAAAATATTATCACTTTAAGCAGAAAATAGAAAATATACTTACTACCATAAGTTTGTCCATGGTTCAAGCAGATTATTATTGTGTGTGTGTGTGGTGCTGGGAATTGAACCCAGGGCCTCGTGCATGTTAGGCAAGCACTCTACCAACCTAGCTATATCCCAAGCCCCAGATTATTCTTTACATGAAATACAACACATAATACTGCAGATACTGTACAAATGTCTTTTATAATAAGACAGGGTATACTTCAAGAAAGCATTCTAAAACATAAAATAAATGCAGTCCTGTTAGTAAGTTCAATGTTGAAAATACAGATGTCCATAGGGTCATGATGTATTGACTTATGCATACATACATACACACACAAATATAAATGATATCATTTAATACAGGCAACACATGATGAAAAATTCCTCTTAGAAAAATGAATGCTTATCAATTTCTTAACAGATCCATTGTATTACACATAATCTTTGCTCTCTGACACCTGCTTTTTCCTCATATCACTTCTCCCTTCTTGTTTTATATGGAGAATTAGGAATGACTACCATATACAACAGTACAATAGTTCAGCTGTCTTTTGTTTTATAAGATAAGAAAAGCATGGCATGTATCACTAAATCTTCAGCTTAATACCTTGGATTATAGGTCACTCATTAAGTATTTGTTGTACTCACTCAGGGAATAAAGAAAAGGATAAACAAGTACATAAATTTTAACTTCTCTGCCTCATGTTTCAGTTACACTGAGGCTTCTTCACACAGAAAAAAGAAAATATATTTGCTAACATAAGCCTGTCCATGCTTCAAGGAGGGCGAGCAGACATGTATCCTTTAGCGCATCATCAGGAGGGCTTCTCTCATTATTCAGGATAAACTTGATCCAATAAGGTTAAGTTGTGTAGTATATAAAATTTAATGTGACAAATCCTTTTAAATAAACACAAACTCCTTTTCCAAGTTAGAGAACAAATAGTTAAAATACTTGTGCTTCAAAGGAGTCAGAACACACTGTCTCTTTTTCATGATATGAATCTATTAGCCACCTAAACAGGGAATTCTCTTGGAAACCACCATGAGACAATCTTTCAGGGCCTCCAGAGACTCTGAGCAGAACTATAAGACTCTCCATTTCTCAGAGAAAATTATTGAAATGCTAATATGGGAAAAGTCTTATGAGAGTTAAATCACAATTCAAACTATGAAAAGAGCATCCATAGCATCTGTAGAAAGCTTTACAAAGTAATCAAATTTAATTTATATATAAACCATTTCATTCTGAGATATGGAAACTTAAAGACCACACAAATAACATTAAAAAGACTTGATTAAAGGCAATATGCAAAAAGGGATTTTACATTTTTATCTTCTCAAATTGTTCTAATTTGGGACTCTTTCATTTAGTTCCTGAGAAATCAAAACAAAATCTCTCCACAAACATCTGAAAAAAATCCTTCATGGCAAAGGAGCTTTTTTTGATTTTTTTAAAGATGCTTTTGTGACTGTGAAGCACTTACTGAAATTCACAAAAAGTCAACTATCAAAGATTTAAACTCTGGCAAAGGGATACTGCAAGGCAACCCTAAAAGAGAAGAAATCTATCCCTACGGAAATGCTCTCCTTTATTAATTGCAAATACTTTGGCAGTGACATACTACTGAGAAAGAAATCAATTAGAAAATATAAAAATTCTAAAAAGACAACTTCTGTAAAGTGTAGTCAGTACTATCTCATCAGATAATCAGTTTGGATTTTCAATTAGCAAAATGCAAGGGACTGTTTGGCGAATTTATCTTTGATTTAAACTCCTGCCACTCCACTGAACAATAAACCATTTCTGCTGGGCTTATACGAGTTTGCAAAAAAAAAAAAGGGCAATATAAAAACAGAATGATTAAATGAATGTAATAAATAATTCTTTGCCTTCAAAGCACTGCAGAGTAGAACAAAACACACACCAAAATTTTTTTTTAGAAACCAAACAAAATACAATTCAGCCGGGTGCTGAATTGCCGTAGTCTAAAGACCACATATTCATAACCCCAGCACTTTGGGAGGCTGATACAGGAGAATCACGAGTTCAAAGCCAGCCTCAGCAACAGCGAGGTGCTAAGCAACTCAGTGAGACCCTGTCCCTTAATAAAACACAAAACAGGACTGGGGATGTGGCTCAGTGGTTGAGTACCCCTGAGTTCAATCCCTGGTACTAAAAAAAAAAAAAACATATTCAGCCTAAGGTATAACCTCTAAGGACAAGCAACACCTTAAATACCAAAAGGGTAATATTTCAGAATAAAGATTTTATTAATTACTTTACACACAAACATACATAAAAGCAATACATTTTGGAGAAAATATCTTGTAGCTTTGAATGGAACTTCAAATATCCAACTGCTAACCTGAGAAAGCTGGAGCTTCTAGGCTAGATCTAGGAAGTCAGTTATATATTCAGAGGTCTTGCTACTGCTGATTCCTCTGCAAAGAAAATGATTTTCAGGATTCAGTGACCAAGTATATAAGAATCAGATAAGCATTCTTGCAACAAAAAAGTGTCGTTTTGCAATGATCTTGTCTTTCTATTACATCAAAACTGTATGTTTTCTACTTGATCTATTCATTCTTTGAAAAAGTAAGGCTTGAATACACAACTAGGGAGGTTGGCAGTACGCTATGAGGCGAAGAAAGTGAATCTGAAGGCAGCATTAATATAAATTGAGCCCTGAGGAGTTAGTCACAAGTTACTCAGTCTCCACGATAATCCCTTGGACAAATGTTGAGCTAATTGCTCCCGTCTGTATTGTATATTAGTCCCAGTGTCATCCACAAGGCAGAGGGTAAAAAGGACAGCAGGCAAGGGGAGAGGTAGAAATAGAGAAAATAAATAGAGGTATTCTGGATTAGGCAGATTTTACTCTGGATTTTTCTTTTGGTACCAGGGGAGGGAGTATGAGGATAGGAAGCATCGTGGAATGAATTGGACATTATTACCCCATGTACATATATGACTACACGACCAGTGTGATTCTAAACCATGCACAACTAGAAGATGAGAAATCATAACTCCATTTGTGGACCATATGTCAAAATGCATTCTATCATGTATAACTAATTAGAACAAATTAAAAAAATTTAAAGGCACATAGTGCTCTCTGAATGGTAGTTGTTTAAAGATAAAAACTGAGAATTAGCAAAGAACAGAAGGAAAAGCTCAGGTAATGAGATAAAGAAGGAAAGATATCCAAAATGGGAAAAGGCTATATTTGAAACCATTTCTGGTCTTGAGATACATAGAGATAGGTAAGTGGAGTTCTTTCTTCATTATAAAAAAGTTATATTAAAACTTTTTATTAAAATTCCCATCACTCAAGGGGCTGGGGCTGTAATTCTGTGGTAGAGCACTTGCCTAGCATGTGTGAGGCACTGGGTTCAATCCTCAGCACCACATATAAAAATAATAAATGAATAAAATAAAGATCCATCAACTAAAAAAAAAATGTTTTTAAATTTCCATCACTCAAATCAGCATTATTTAATGAAGAAAAATTTCGTTATAAATTCTGACAAATACTAAATATTGTTATAAAAATCTTCAGAAGCTTTTAATTATAAGTCAAGCACATGTGTGCATGCACGCACACACACAAACACAAACACACAAACTTAATATGTCAGCCAGATTTTTCTTCTCTAGTCTTAAATTCTTTCTATCCCCACTTGCAGGTCCTACTTTGGTACCAGGGATTGAACTCAGGGTTACTCGACCACTGAGCCACATCCCCAGCCCTATTTTGTATTTTTATTTAGAGACAGGGTCTCACTGAGTTGCTTAATACCTCGCTGTTGCTGAGGCTGCCTATGAACTCATGATTCTCCTGTCTCAGCCTCCCAAAGTGCTGGGATTACAGGTGTGTGCCACTGCACCCGGCTTTGCAGGTCCCACTTTAAGACCAATATCACCTCTACTTATAGTTTTTGTTCACTTTAAAATATATATTATTTTATTTATCTATACAAAAGAAATAAACTGTCAATTATTTTATAACTTGCTACCAGTTGTAAGACACATCTCATTTCAGAAATAAGTAGAAAAAATGTTCATTTATAAATGGATGAAGTCCCCCACGTGTCTGCCTCCTGTCTTATCTACCAGCTGCACCCAAGCCCATTCTTATCTGTATGTCACAGAACTCAACAGCTAAAAAGCTGGGGTCTCCCTTCTGCCCATATCAATGAAATCTAAATCAGATACTGATAACATGCAAACTGTTTCACAGGCAAGACCAAATGAGTTCTCTTGTCTTACCTCCTCTTACACAAAATAACTACCCTGAAGTCAGAAAGAGAGTTTCTCCTTTCTAAGAATAAATTCTCCACTCTTTTCAAGGCTTCTGCATATTTTATAAACTGTCTCTTCCCCACCTTCCTCATCTAAGAAAACCTTATACTTCATACCCTGTGTTTCATGAAGCTTTTTCAAAACACAAAGTCATTCCAGGTGGACATGAATATATATAACTTTATAGGAAACAATTTCCAGATATTCAATTTCCAAATCTCCTCTTCCCTAAAATCATTTCCTACAGAACACTTCTGGTTGTCCATAAATTCTTTTCCACTGCAGTCTTATTTTTTACAAATGTTCTTCTCCATTTTACAAATCTTTCAATGTTGTGTTGCCCAGAGTTTAAAAACCTCCCAAGCTCCAAGCAACTGAAGATGACACAGCCCTCTAGTCTAGAGGGAGAATCTGTAAGAGCAAAACAATAAATGTCAAAGTCAGCAAAGTTTTAATTTATCAGTCCACTGTGCTCCACACTTGATCAGTCTGTAAGTTGGAATGTTATCAGGTCATTCAACTTAGCATTAGAGATCAGAAATGAGACACTTAGGAAAAGTTTATTTAAATTAAAGAAAATGAAGTTATATTTTTCCTTACCAAAAATGTGAGGTCTCATTTGCCTTTTTGGATTGACATATGAAGACTAGCTTTAGTCATGAGATAATGTGGTAGACATTTTCCAATTCTAACTAAATTCGTGTTGAAGGCTTTGACCAAATGAATATAGATGTTTCACACACAAATGTAACATAAACAAGAAATTATATCCCATTTAATATAATATTTATCATATCTTATTACAAACACTTGTTATATGTCTGTCTCCCTCCATTGAACTGTGATTTACTTAAAAAATATAAGCTGCATATTAAGGCAGCTCTCATTCTTTTAAACATGAAACATTGTAGATGTTCTATAAATTTTTATTCAGCTATTGGATCAGAGTCATCATTAAATCTTCTACTTAAAAATTCCTACTAGAGCCAGGAGCAGTGGTGCACGTCTGTAATCCTCGTGGCTCAGGAGGCTGAGGTAGGAGGATCACAAGTTGAAAACCAGCCTCAGCAAATTTAGAGATCCCTAAGCACTTAGAGAGACCCTGTCTCAGAATAAAAAAATAAACAGGGCTGGGGGTGAGGCTCAGTGTTTAAGTGGCCCTGGGTTCAATCCCTGGTGGAAAAGAAAAAAGAAAATCTTACTAGAACATAATGGTAATCAAATAATTGAACAAAGAAGAAAATCCCCTCCCTGTAAGTACTTGAGTGTTTATTCCTGCCTCTGAACTCCCACTGTATATTACCTGTAACTCAAATCTCTATGCTGAAGAATTGACTTCAGTATATTTCCTATTCTCTATAAAATCAAAAGCTCCCCAAGATGAAGACCTTCATCAAACTGACTCTGCCACTACCTCAGCACTTAAAAGGTGGTAAGCTCTAACCTGACACTTTTGAATAAATAAATAATTTTAAATAAACATATCAGCTTTGCTCTTTGGAACACTGATACTTAATATAGTCTCCCTGCTATGAGTTTTGGCTCACGATGGAGAGGGTAATTCCTAAAAAGAAAAAAGTGCTGTCAATATATGAATATGATGCCACTGACTCACCACAAGCAGGGCAGGCGTGCTGAGTTATTTTTTCCAGTAGAGTAATGATGAATTGTGCTGACTGAGGCATTTAGTTCCTCCTGGGACTAATGGCACATATTTTTTATGTATTCTTCCAGAATTTAAGAAATAACTTTTGGCCACTGAGCAAAGATGAAAAGGTTTTTGTTTATAATTAATTAATAAATTATCTATTTCAAACTGAGAATACTAAGGTCCAAAATAAAATACACAAGAACATGTCCAATAGAAACAACTGCTTCATATCTAGTTGGGAGTCCTTAGAGTAGATCATCTCTGATTCAATCACACATGAGGCAGTTTTTGGTCTCAATATCTTATGACTGATCACATAGAAACCCAAAACTTATGAGTTGAATTTCACGTGCCTTTCAATTTGTTCAGTGGTCATAACATGGCTCACATTCACAAAGAAAGGAATATTACATTATATTCCAAATTCTATAGAAAACTTGCTTGCTAACATGCTTGAATTCTAAATTCAAGCTGCATGCCTTAAATTTAAAAATACTATTTTTTGTTAATTTATTCTAAAAAGTCAAATTTTAAAAACTAATGTCATTATACATTTAATAGTATAGATTCTGATACTCCACTACAGAAAAAGAAATCATCAATAATAAATGAAGGAGCTGAGTGTGTAGTTCAATGGTAGAGTGCTTGCCTCACATGTTCAAGGTACTGGATTCCTTCCATCCCTAGTACCACAAAATGACAGTAGTAGTAACATGGAAGAACATCATACACATTGACTATATTTATTAAAATCCTATTAAATTATAAAGGCTTACCAGTGAAATAAAACCCAGCTATTGCCTTCGACTTCATTTAAAGGATTTCTGTGTAGGCTCACATTCTACTTCTGTGCAATGTCGTCGATATGACATTTACTGCTCTTCTCCCAATAAATTACTCAATTTCATATGAACTACAAAAATAAGAGTTGGGTTTTGATGGCTTTTTTTTTTTTCATTTGTAATTATTTTTAAAGAAAAGGCCACTTAACTAATAGGAAAACTATAAGAAGACACTATACATTAAGTATCAAATAATTTCTAAAATCTTCATATTAGAAAGTGTTTTTAAGTGTACAGCTACAAGAATAACTGTCTAGAAACCTGAATGGAATAGCATGCTGTTTAGACATACTATCCATCAAAGTGGAGAAGCATCCTGGTTTACCAAGAATGGAGAAAGAAGTTTTTGCTGGATTCAGGAATTTCAGTGCAAAACCCAGAAAAGTTCTAGGCAAACTGAGAACCATTGCTAGCCCTACTTGACACAATGAGCTGAAACTTGATCTTCAGTTACTTTTTATATAATAGTAAACTAAAAGTAAGTCATAAATGTTTTTAAAAGGATGAACTGATTTCTTATGACATCTCAAAATAATGCTTATTTCATTTTCATATGTTAAGTAAAATGCAAATAAAACCTTAAACGTTTTGAAAATCCACTTGTATAGAGAATTAAGCCTATAATATTTACTTTTCACTATCTATTATAAAGTTAACTGGCCTTGTGAATTTAAAAGTAAATAAAATAAACAAACATTATATATTTAACACAAATGAAAACTTTAGTTAAGTCCAAATATAGGACTTTTCAGGTCTTTTTAATTAAATGCTTTAAGTACTAACCTTTTTTTTTTCTTCCTCACAAAGTGAAACTGAATTGCTTGAAAATGAACAAAAGTTACAGAAAGTCCATCTTATTTAACATGAGGTAAGGTAGCAGTTAAAGCTATGAGAAATTTACATACTCAAAGTGAAAGATGTACAGAGATAAATGTTAGCAGGACATGACTTCCTTTTACTTAGTCATTAACTTTTTGCCTAAAAATCAAGTTATTTACTCTTTTATTTTCTTAATATAAATTAACAAGAATCTGAATAGTATTTTAAAATTATTATGAAAAGGAAGAACTAATATGCCTAGAAGAGATATGAAAAATGAATAAATATTACAAATAGGTTGCATTTATAAGTTTTTTAATACATATATTACTATATATATTACTGAATGTAACAAAGTGAGATTTTGTGATGTAAATTATTAATACATAAAAATAATGTTTGAGACATTACATCAAAATTATAATTTTTTCAAAAAGACAGCTGATTTTAAACTTTCCAAATTATGCATCGTTTAGACAATTTAAGGAACTATACTATTCACTTTGTATAACAAGCTCCATCCCTCATTTGGGGTGAGGATGAATTGCTTTAGGAATAAATGCAAATGAAAATGGTTTTTTAAGGCATCTCATTTGGGCCTCAAAGAATAATATTGAGGTTGATCATTTTTCCTGCCAAGCAATCTTCAATGCATGTCACTACAGACTTTTAAATGGTTCCCTAGACCTATCTGCACATAAATAATACCACCAGAATAGACATACTCACACATACACACACACACACACACACACACACACAAACACACACAACAATATGGATACATCGTATATATACTGGCCTCAGTGTTCGTACTGGCATCAATGAAAAATGATGCGCAATGGAAAATTATTTCTTATACAATTCTCCCCTTATGAGAGAATAAATTTCAAGAGGGCAAAAACTGATTGTTTCTCTATATGCATAGTCTATACAAATACTTGGGTATAAAATAGATGCTCAGTAAACATGTTTAATTAATAAAACATGTTAAATCCATTGACATTTGTATTTTAGAATAATCATGTATAATAAATACTTTAGAGCTTTGTCCAAAAATTAGATGAATCAGATTTTTAAAGTACCATTTTCTCATGTAACTAATATTTACCCCAAACAAAACAGTATAACCATTTTACAGCCAACCCTAAGATTGTTTCACCTCACATTTAGCTTCCTTCACTAATGTCAGAGAAGGTAATGTGCAAACTTCTTAAAAAATGACTATGTTCTTTTAACAGTAGTAAACCTTTGTGTTATATAAGGCTCACATAACCTTTCAATAAAACTGACAATTTTTCCTACATTTAAATTTGATTCTACGTTTATAGGGCCTAAAAAAGTAAAACAAGGAAAACTGTCAAATTTACCATGGCTTGACTGGAAGAACCATTATATTACCACAACTGATGATTCATTCAAATGATACAGAACACAGGTTCTGCCAGGCTTTGGGCCAAACTTTGAGAAAGCAGGCAATAAAATAAACACTAGCCCTGCACTCAAAGAGTGTGTAGTATCCTACAGTACCTAGGTAACAACAACCAAATGAATAAACAAAGTAATCACAAACCGTAGAGAGTTACTATGAAGAAAATGGGGTATGAAGACAGAGAGTAAAAGGGGAAATCAGCTTCAACAGTATAGTCAGAACAGGCTCTGCTGAGGAAGTGATATTTCAGTCAAGATCTGAAAGACGATAAAAACTCAGTCATGTGAAAAGCAGAAGGAAGCACATTCTAGGCATAGACAAGAGCCAGTGTAAACGTCTGAGGTAGGAAAAAGCTTATTAGCATTTAGAAGAACTGAAAGGAACATCGTTGACTTGAGCAACCTTGAAGGGTGGGGTGGGACACAATCTGCCTTAGGAGAAGTAGGCACCAGAGTAAAGAAGGTATGTTCAAGTGCAATGAAGCTGTGAAAAGATTCAGATGCAGGACTGACAGAAACCAACAGAAGATCTCTCTCTTTACCATGTGGAGAATGAGAGGGAGATCAAGAATTCGAGCTGATGATGGCCAACCCTTTGCCTCAAAATCATTGATGAAATTTCACCATCTATAGGAAGCGAGGGGGACACATTTTAAAATTGTTTCTTTCCCCCGAATTGCTGATCATTTATGTTTTACATCAGCTGATTTTTGCACTACCAACACATTATTTCAAATACACATAATAGGTCCCTAAGAAAATCTCTGGACTCAGAATATCAATTTTTAACCTTGGCTTTTCTGTGAACCAGTTTTGAGAAGATTCTACTTTCAGTGTCCTCACCCCTGTAAAAGGGAAATAATAACAGAACTTATAGAGATATTATAAAACTTAAATGATATGATCTGTGTAAATTCTTAGAATAGTAGGCTAATAACAATTCAAATAACCTATATAAAAATCTTTGCAACTAAATCCTTATAATCAGAAGCAGCAACTATCATTATTTTATTATGAAAGTCTCCTTTTATTGGCTACACTTTTTACATTATTTTGAAAATACAATTTCTCCTGGAACCTCAAGTCCAGCAAAAAGTATCACAACTGCATTTTTGACTTCTCAATTAATAAGATCTAACATATACATACTAACACTTTTCCAAGTGAGAGGGTGAATATAACATTATCATTTTGCCAACTAAATCACATGAATTAGGTTTATTCAACATTCTGGGGAGTAAAGAGTTCTATGTGCTGATTCAGATCTGAATAGTTAAATAATGTCCACAAAAAATAACATAAAAAAATATAATGCATGATAAGCTTATAGTAGAGAAAGCAAGCCAGCAATTAACTTGCATAAGAATTAATTAGATTAACAAATATATATATAACACTTTTGTGGTGTGTGCGTGTATAACATTATTTTGCCGATAGCCTTAAGACTGACCTTCAGCTTCTTAACACAGGCTTTTTCATAATACCAGCATCAATTACAATCATAAGTTGCTCTTATTTGTGTAATTTTTTTTTTTTTTTGGTACTGGAGATTGAACTCAGGGGCACTCAACCACTGAGCCACATCCCCAGCCCTATTTTGTGTTTTATGTAGAGACAGGGTCTCACTGAGCTTAGTGCCTCGCCGTTGCCAAGGCTGGCTTTGAACTTGCATTTCTCCTGTCTCAGCCTCCCTAAGTGCTGGGATTACAGCTTGCGTCACCATACCTGGCTTATTTGTATAATTTTTTAAACATCTTTTTTCATATTAGCTATAACTTTTTGAAGAAATAAGAGCATGTCTGCTTATATTCACCATGGTGACCCAATGCCTTCATCAAAGTCTGATCATTGGTGGACAACTGTAGTGGATGCTATGGTGTGCTGCCCAGACTCTCTTTCAGAATCCAGGTTCTCCTTCCTTCAGCTTCCAGGAGTGCTGGCTGCTGGCCACTGTCCCTTCTGCACTACTTGCCTGGTCAGTGTAGGATGCAAAGGGCCAAATTTAAAGAGACACTCAAGCTACAAAGCTCACTACAGGATCATAAAGCCACCTTCTATCTCTATTGTAACTGCGTCATAGTCGAATTCACTCCAAATCCTCTCTTATTTCAGCCCATGGGTGTTGACTCTGGGAATGCTCCCTCAAAGGAGCTCCCCCAAAAGCTCCTTTTCACAAATGTTAACACTATGTCCCAAAAACCTGTTATATAAGATAGGACCCCACAAACACTTGTAGGATAAACAAATGATACGGCCACTAGACTTATAAAAACCTTCTTTCAAAAGAAAACAATACATTTTCAAAACATAAGCCAATAGCGAAACTGACAATAAAGATGAAAAAAACTTTAAAAATCATATATCACTATATTTCACTATTCGTTTTATTTAATGTTAAGTTTGAAACAAAAATAAATTTTACCTGAAAAGATTTATTATCCTGACCTTCACTGGATCACGAATCAGTTAAAAAGGTAATGACATTAGTTCTATAATATTCTCAAGAAAATAACTTCAATTTTTATGAAGAAAATAATGTATGATATAAAACAAAAATAAATATTTGGGATTAGTTCAATCCTTTTAAACCTGTAATGTTTACCTACTGTTTCCAGGAAAATGGACTTAATATATACTCAAAGGCAAAAATGTTTTAATTCAAGAAAAAAAAATCTCTTTAAGACAGATTAATACCTTCTATGATTTAAAAAGCAGTTCATAAACTCTTTAATATAACATTAATTTTATCATCTAAAGGTGATAGAAATTGAATGCATAAGAGAAAAATTTTTTTGCTTAAAGATCAAAACCTAAGAAAAAATTCTAAAACTGGAGGTGCAGGAAAGACACTCAAACTTACTTTCCTCCAAATAAAGTACTGAACTCCCCTGGGGCTGGTTAGAGTCCAAAAGTGCATAGCTTAAAGAGCTGGGATTCAAAAATCATAGTTTCTCTACTTTAAAAATCAATATTTATCTCAGACCACAACTACAATCTTAATTGTTTGTGGGAAGCTCTTCAATTTTAATGGATATATAAAGAGAATCTCCTCTGCTCACCAGAGACTAGAATCATGTTCTCAATATACTCTATCACCTATCCCTCAACCAGCCTTCTCAGAGACTTAATTCTCTCTCTGACCTAAGATGTTTTGAATGTCTTACACAATTATTGCTTTACTGGCACTTTGATGACTCATAATTATTTTTAGGATCAAAAATCTAACGTAACCATCCTCCTGTTTGCCAGTACTCCCAAGTATAACTGAAACATGCACGCCTATCACCAACAATTAAATCAACCTCCACCTTCTACAAACACTATTATTCAAAGAAAGTTTACTAAAGGTCAGGAAACAGATTGGGGAGAGTTGTTGAACCCCTTGAGCAGAACTTCAAACAAAAGCATTTTTGCCAATAATAGCAGAGGCTGCTTATGGGCTTAGAGTGTGCTGCCTGACTGACACCTTATTATAAGTACATTTAAACATCTCACTCTGTCAGAAGCAAACAAATAAATCATTTTTTAAAAAAGTTATGATCTCACTGAATTGTACTTTTCAACCAAATTTTAACATTTTGCTTAATTTTATTCCCCAAAGCACGAAAGTGCTTTGATGTCACTGCCAATTACATCCTCCTCCTTCTCAATAATCTCAAAATCTAATTGTCTAATTTAAAGCAAACAACCATGCCAACAAACAAAATGAATTCAAAATTCTGACTTTACAAACAGAAGAGAAGCAAATCCCAAACAAAACATTCCTACTCAAATGTAGGGGAAGACTAAAGAAAAAATTAGGATATTTTATAATCACAGTTGAGAAGCAAAAAGAACTCACGGAAAAAAAAATAGAGGGTAAACCTGAAAGTAATAATTAATACAAACTCACAATTAGATAATAACAATGCTGAAAGTGATGATTCTTTTAATGACTTACTCTGCCTTTCTCTCATCGGAGACAATAGGAAGACATATTAAGGCTGTCCTGGGCCTTCTACACTGAACAGGTAGTGAAATAATAAAAGCTTACAACCCAACACTAACTAAAACTGACTCCTCCAAGTCATTACCCCTTTAGGTAATCAATTACATCAAGGATGACACAAGCATGCCAAAGCAGCCAAATATCTCACTCCTCAGACAAAATAACAATTAAAATTCAACTTCCCGGTGGTGGTGGGCTCCAATACATTTTACTGTGCCCTAACATCATCCAGATCTTAATTAAATACAATCTAGATTTGGTGGCTTAAGGAGGTTTAGAGTCAAAGGAGACTACAATGACTGCTTTTTGGCGTAGCTACTGGAACACAGAACATCATTTTTTGTATTTATTAGATCATTTTGCTCTACAATTCTGCGCAATCTTATGTTCAGAAATACAGCAGACAAGAGCATTTTTAGGAAAGAGGGTACACACAGGATCAAAGCAACAGTTAAGATCGTGAATGCTGTGAAAATCTTGGCCCTTTAAAGTTTATATACACAATAGAGTTCTCTTCAGAGGACATCACTATAAAATACCAATGGGGACCACATGCTTCGGCAGCAGCTACTGGGAATTACCAAATTACATAAAATTAATGCGATGTGGCTCTTTGCAATGAATAAATTTATAACTAAATGATGAGTGCCTTACACTTTTTATTCCACTGGGTGAGCTGCTAGTGTAATCAATTCAATCAGGTCTATTAGAAAGAATCACTACATGTATGATGGATAGATTCCCTTTTTTTTTTTTCCTTTTTTCCCTCTCCTCCTTATTTAGATTTCTGTTTGTGTTTAAAGAAAAATAAACAGGTTAGTCTTTGAATTTGAAATCTGGGATGCAAGGAAGTCAGATAAGTGGATGGACAAAAGTAAGAGAAACTAGGATTTGGATTATACAAAGACAGAAGAGAATTGAAAAAAACAGAAAATTAAAACACTTTGCGAACAAATTAAATCATTTTAGTCTTAAAAATGCAAAATATGGTAATATTCAGAAAACCTGTCTAAAAGTTGTTAAAAGCAAAAACCTGAGGATGGAATTAGTGATCTGACCTTAGACGAATCCAAACCAAAGAGAACCCTTAACCTAGGTCCAATTGATCCACAAATAAATCTGCAGAAGCAACAATAAATTCCATGAGAATACAAGAGAGAGCCTTCTAATGAGGAGATGTGTGGTGGAGGGATAAAGGGCTACTCTTTAATTATTACAATAAAGTAAACCTGTGCAGCCCTAGGAAGAGTTGCTCCATCTACAAAGCTGCAATACGTATAAATGCTAGTATAAATGCTAGTGTCTCTAATATTAGTAAGTGCTCAACAAATATTTGTTGAGTAAACAAATGGAAGTTTTAAAATATTTTTAAAACCTGAGAACAAATGATTCCAATCATTTTATATTAATATGTTAACAATAACATAATCTGGACTATTGTAGTTCTCTAGAATAATAGCTGATATGAATCTAATTTGTACTATTTGTCAGGCCCTGTTGTGAAAACCAAAACATTAATCTGACAACAACTTCATGAAGTAAAATCTACTATTACAATTCACTTCATCTATAAATCCTTATTTATAAATGGAAATTACTTAACCAAAAGTACAGGGCTCAAAAATACACCAAAAATCATACTCTTATTGGAGTACTTGAAATTCAAACCTAAAAACTCTGCCTCCATTGACCAGGCTTTGAAACAAAATAAATTCACTAATACGTGTATTCAATAGCACATTGGCAAATAAATATATAAATATATTTCAATATCTCTATATGTATGTGTGTGTGTACATATACATATATATTACACATGACTAAGGTGGTATTTTCACATAAAATTGATTCAGAATCATTGTGAACTGCATAAACTGTGTTTTACAGTCACTACACTCTTTTATACTTTAGAGCTATCAGATATCAATTGTACAACATCCTATCATTACATGGCCTGTTTCACTATTGGGTCTTCCAAATATATCCTTTCCCCTACCATCAAATATACTCATAGAGCTGAGGATGTAGCTCAGTGGTAGAGCACTTGCCTGGCATACATGAAGCCCTAGCTTCAATCCTCAGCACCAAAATACAAACACACACACACACACACACACACCTCTATATATATATACACAAACTCATAATCCACATTTTTTATAGATGTGAAAATGCTTAAGATTGATAGTCTTAAACAAAGAATCATGGTAGAAACACCTAGATTATATGAATGTTTATAGATGGTCATTAGCGCGTTAATGATTTATTTACTACTGATGGCAATAAGCATTATATTAGGCACTGAATGGGAATAGAGAAGCAATTATTGAGTTGGCCTTAACCATTTACTCTTTTTCAAAAAACAGTTATTTTTAAAATCTAATTAAGATATAAACATGCGAAGCCGGGCGCGTGGTGGCACAGGCCTGTAATCCCAGCACTTAGGGAGGCTGAGACAGGAGAATCACAAGTTCAAAGTCAGCCTCAGCAAGGGCGAGGCACTGAGCAACTCAGTGAGACTCTGTCTCTACATAAAACACAAAATAGGGCTGGGGATGTGGCTCAGTGGTCGAGTGCCCCTGAGTTCAATCTCCAGTACCAAAAAAAAAAAAAAAAGATATAAACATGCGAGATTGACCTGGAAACTATTTTTTTTTTAAATCCACTTATCTCCAATGGAAAAGTCATAAGCTACTAGTTGAATACACAAGTTCTAAAGAGAAATAGAAAGGGTCAAACCGTGAGAATACAAAGAGCCGGAAAATAGAAGTCAAGTTTAATTACTGTGTGTGCTTTGGATTATTTGGATTGTGAGAAAAACATAATTTTAGTAAAAAAAAAAAAAGTAATATTGGATTTTTCCACCCATTTCGTGCCTCACAGAATCATAAGACTTCTAGGCTGTCCTCTATGTGTCACTTTCAAAAATCTGTTTACATTATGAAATCTGTTTCATAATTGAACATGTTGTTTCATAACTGGTTCTTGAACGAGGGCTCAAGGTGCCACTGACTCTGTGTTTTATTACCCACTAACATGGCAGCAGCTCTACAGTGCAATATTACCGCATTCAAGTGAGCAGAGGGGTTGAGGGTGACCATGACAGTGACTCCAAATCAAGAGTGCTTCCAAACCAGAGGACATGTTTGGGACAAAGCCATTTCCCCTATTCCCACTCTTCATAACCTACAAATTAGCTGAAACCTCTTCTGATTTTCTCTTCTATTCAACTTCTTCAAACTGCCTGGCCCCAACTTTTGTCAATCAGTTTCAGGAAACTCTCTGAATTCTATATACAATACATGTGAGCACCCATAAGCAGAAGCACACGTGCACATGCGCACACACAGCCGCAACACACATCCTCCTGACGCTCTCATCTGTAAGCCTAAGGATACAAAAAACATTTCCCTTTCTGAACTATGTTAAGAAATAGCACACCAACTGACAGAAGTGGCTGTGAAAATGACTACAGGGTTAAGGCTTCTTGGCTGGGAGTTGCACGTCACTAAGTTTCAAATCTCAGTTCTTCCTACCTGCCTGCATGGTCTTGGGTGGTTATTTAATCTTTCTGTCCCTCGCTTTGAACATACATTAACTACTGAACAAAGACTTTCCTAATCCACACTCCAGTTTGAAACTATTAATTCCTAAAAGAATAAAAGTGAATTTAAAAAGACACATAATACTGTTAACTTATATAATAAGGTTTAGTATATTTTTATGAGACTAAAATGTTCTACCTCATGATGACTGGTATCATAGTCTCTTATGGAGTCCTATGTTGGTTTTCCAAGACCAAAGGTGAGGTCACAGTATTTTCCAAATATTAGTAATACTTGAGACATGAGAGGACTATATCAGTCACTCTGTCTCTAAATCAACTCAATTTTAGTTCAAACTATCATTTTAAAACATGCTTCCTATGTACAGGTTTGTTTCTTCAAATATCTTTTATAGAAAAATCACACTAGGACCAACCTCCAATAATATGGATATCTTTATTCTGTACCAACGCCTATCCTTTACTATACAAAGTAAATTAGTGCACACTTATATGATCTTCTATTTTTGTTGTTTAATCATATCTGTAATATTAATGAGAGGAGCAAATCAGAGAGCCTAGATAATTAACCTCTTCAAATCTGCAAGTTGAACAACCCAAAAACAACATACAAAAAAAGCCAGCACATGAAGTATTCTATTGAGAGCACATGACTTGCTGATTCTAATCAAGTCTATGGAATAAAAGGAAGTGAGAAATAATTTCCTCATGATAGCCCTAATGAGGACTGACTGATGGCACAATTAAGGGCAGGCTGTCCATGTGCAGACAACAGAAAAGCCAACAGCTCACATACATAGACTCTCACATACATAGACTCTCACTAAAGCTGCACGTGAAAACAAAACACTCAGAACAGAACTGGTTAGTGATGTGACAGACACTTCCTAGATATCAGAAAAGTTCAAACTGTTTTGACAGCTTTTTCTTGATTACGGTATACTTGATGCAGTGAAGTATGGAACTAGTTAATGTGGAATTTACACTTCAGTCAAACTGATGGCATAAGATCCCTCCACTCTGTTTGGCATCACAATACCTGGCTTGGATATGTTTAGAGATGCCAAATGTGTGGTTCTGTGAGAAACTGCTTTAAAGGAAACTAAAGTCATTTCCAAGCTATGTCATAATTTTATATGCATCACTGACAAAAAAGAAAGGAGAAAAATGGACTTTGCCTATGAAATTGAGCCATTGGCTCCATCATAACCATCAGCCCATATATTTTAAAAAAAAAACCACGACAGAAATTAAATGAGATTTGTGAGTAGCTTCTCCATACTCATTTGAATGGATTTTTAAAAAAATGGCTTCTTATCAAGGCTTTTAAAAGATAAAGAGAAGCAATCTGATTATATAAAAGAGAAGGCTCACAGATTGCACAGGAAGATTTCCAGTTCTGAACCTTCCACTGTGCCCTCCTCCCACCATCCAACTGCCCTTGCTTATCACATGTTCAACTCACCATGTTCTCTCATATACACCAGCTCTTCTCTGCTACCTGTTTTATTAGTGATGCCATCAAATTTGCAATCTCATGGAACAGAACCATCTAGGTCTTATTTCTGAATTTTCACCTTTTTATCCTTATCAGTACAAATAAAAAAAATGCATTCAGCCACTAAACCATGTACTTTACCATCATTTTATTAAATGCACTATGCCAACACATTCTGCAGGGTTTTCATTTCATTAACTGACTTCTTGAAAAAGGTCTTAAATTTACCTCTAATCCTTCAAAGTCACTACTGCCACCTTTGACCAAGTTTCTGCCTTCCTCTGAAGTATTTCAAGAGCTTCTATTCTTTCTCTATTTATCCAGTTTATCTTAAGAAGATTTATCTTCCTAAAACATTATTGTATTACGTCCTCTAAAACCTACATTGATGCCATCAATCTCCTATCACAATATTTTCCAAAGTGTATCTTGTTGCCAAAAACAAGTTAAAATAAATCACAAACACACACACACAAACAAAACAACAAAACACCTATAGCCAACTAGTTTTAACATACTCTGCTTGCTATGGTCCCTTCTTGAAATTTCACCATGGAAATTAACATATTAAAAATCTCTGCAATCTTGAGGTCTGGAAATCTGCAACCTTCCTTTGGCCTACCATATTCTACACTTATATGAAGAAGAGACCCTCAAAGCATGTATTAATGAAGCAATTTGGGAAACACTATTATCAAGTTTTATTCGAAACACTTTTCTAGCTTTCAATTCCCTCTTCAGTCCTATGGACCAATGGTCATCCAGCCATTTTTATTTCCCATCACTTTTCCTTATCTCTGATCTCTCCAAATACACTCATGTCTTTCTCAGCCCAGTTGGGTATATTTTCACTTTACACAACTCTGCCTCCTCTTTTCTACACAGTTTTAAATTCTGCTAATTTCCAGAAACTAGCACAAGTCACACTTCATCCATAAAATCTTCCCAACTATCTCATCCTACTCAGGGCTCTATCTTTTCCAATTAAAGAATAGACTCTGTAAAGGAAGCACCTATGTCATATGTCAGAGTTTTCACTTCCAGCAAAATGTCAAAAGGGTCACAGTCTTTCTGAGCCAGACTGGTAAACTGAGTTTGTAAGCCTTCTCCTACAACCTCCACCTTCCTCTTCTAGCTGTCCCACAAAATGAAAGCATGAGAAAAATTTACCAGTCTTAGGAGAACAAAGTATGTACAGTAAGTAGAGCATAAACAATTTCTTCCAAACAGAGAATTAATTTGCAATCAAATACAAATAACACAGAAACTTGCTAGCTAGAATAGAACACTCCTTTATCATAAAACCAACTTTGTGGAATACTGGATATTAAATGTTTTTAAAGTTTTGTTGAATAGGGATGCAGTAATGTCCTCCTATGCTAAAATGGATATTCTGCCCTTTTAATGAATGTCTGCCTCCACACTATCACTGAAGATCTTTCCGCACCAGCCCTTTCTATGCCATATCACATTATTCTGCCTTTTATACTAAACACAGTATGTGCATCATTTCTACAATTATTGTGAGCAAAGAATGCGCAAAATGTAAGTGATCCATTTTAATGATATGTGCATCATTTCTACAATTATTGTGAGCAAAGAATGTGCAAAATGTAAGTGATCCATTTTAATGTGTTTTCCCCATGTAATATTTTTCACTCAGTTTGTGATTTATATTTTGTGTTAGAATACACTCAGGAAACTCAAAACCACAGTAGGTATTTCAACAGAAGAAATTTAATATTGGAAACAGCTACTGTTGTTAGAGGGCTGAAAGACTGAAACAGCAACTCTGAAGTAACAGAAACGAAACAGAAGCAGTACTGTTACCAATATTTAGTGAATGCTACTATGCCTGTGTCATTTGGGCAATGTTCAAAGGATAAGAAACCCTTCTTTGTCTCACAGAAACTTAACATTAGAGAGAGATGAAGAATTGAATAATATAAGCAATGTGATAGAAGAGTATGTGTTCAGTTGCTCTTGAATGGTACTGGAAAGTAGGCCAGAAATAGCAAATTCAGGGATTAGAAGACTAAAATTCAATCTGCATACTATGTATTTCTCATTTTCAAGTTCATAAACCTCTTTGGGGTAAAAAAAAAATCTAGTAAAGATTTTTACTAGCTGACCAATAAAGTTCCCTCTATCTCTAATATTCTATGGTCCTTTACAATTCAAATTGCAAGAAAAATCTTAAAAGGTAGTATAAGTTAAGAAGAACCTGGCCTTTAGAGCCAGAGAAGACCCAAGTGCATTCAATTTATAGATTAGAATTCCTTCCTGTGTTATTCTTGTTACTAATAGAGATACTACATTCAAGGCATACAGAATAAAATTGGTACAGAATAAATGGCAATTGTTGAATTAAAAGGAAGCCACTGTTCTTCTGAGAAAGTCAGCTGTATCACCAAATTTAAGCTTAATTCTCATCTCTCAAATGTTTAAATGTTACATGTACCATCACTTTTGCCAAACAGTAAATTTTAGCTTCCACAGTACATGCAATTGCTCTGGGGAAGGTGTTTTATCTTTCCCATTTATACCAGCTGATGGACACATAATCAACTCAATGCTGGCTGGATTTTCTTTTTGCACTTCAAATTATTAATCTGTCCTTTTTCACCAAAGATATTAATGATGAAGGTCGAGATACCCAACAGCTATACAATGACAAAATTTTCTGATTTGTAATTAGTGAAGTTCTATTAATTTTCTTCTCTCTGATCCTCATTAGCATTCTTCTTTGTAATTCAAAACTTTAAAGGATTTTTAAAATATCTATCAAAGGTTCTTAAATGTTATTAACAACACTTAACAAGAATTCTAAATCATTGCTTTTGGAGATTTTTAAATTTGTTTAAAAAAATGTAGCTATTACTACAACGATGATTTAAATTTTCTCTTTTGCATTTCATCAACATTGAACATAACTTTAATACACTATTAACAAAGGTAACACAAATAATTTAGCTTTAGCTTTCCATTTTTTGGCATATATTGAGTATTTCTCAAGGCTTTTACTTATCATTTGTCCTTATACTAATCCATTCATTAAAAAGTACAACATATTTTCATGGAACAAGTTACTAGAAACTTTTCATTCCTTGCAAGAGGAAAGATGAGTGTGTGTGTGTGTGTGTGTGTGTGTGTAAGTATATTCATTCCTCATGAAATAGCTAAGTGAAACATGGAAAAAAAGAACAAGTACAGAAGTTAAGGAGCTATTATTTTGTGAGAGGGCAAAATATTTCTTGGTATTCTCACATCAGTTATCATAACTAATTGGAATGTGACAGAGAACCTAAAGCAGACATTAGCTTTCAATTTTATTTTACACTTTTAAAATATTTGCATGTATTTATTTTTATTTTCGAAGGAGGACAAATGACAACAGTATACTGCCAAGCTTCTCTGTGTAGACATGTTTTGTACGTTTTGTATGCCAAAGCTAATTACCACAAAAAATAAGTTTACTCTTTTTATATTGTATCACATTTTAAAGAGGGTCTCATCAATGCACCCGGAACATAATAAAAATATGAACAAATCTGTTTTCTAATTAATTTTGTATAAATTATATGCAACTAACCATTTGTATAATTTTCCCAGTGCTAAAGCACAACTGAACAGGCATTCAGCATTAGACTTTGGATGACAAACACTTTGATGCTGAAACGCTATACAAGTTATCAAAGTAATACTTTAATGGAAGTGTGATTTAATATGTAACCTCTATTATTTTATGATATCCATTTTTAAAACAAGGAGAAAAATTGAGTTCTTAGAACTTGAGAACCAATGAGATTTCTGATACAGACTAGTTTAAACCTTGTGACGGATTAGGAGACGGTCACGTAGATAAATTAAGCCCCTTAGCTAACATCACACAGTTAATGTGGCATAGTGAGAAAGCCTAGGATTAGGAGTCAGACTTTCATTCCAGTCCAAGCTCTGCTTCTTACTCTATCATATTTTACACATGACTATATCCTTCAAAGTCTTAGTTTCTGCATCTGTGAAAAGGACAGAAGAGTAAGTATTTCATATGTTATTTATATAAGTATTTCTTATATCTGTTATGAGAAACAAATTTATCAGAATATTATGGTACATAAGATGTTGAACTTATGTGAGCTTTCATCATTATCAAAAACAAATAACTACAATGAATACAGGTTTCTAGCTTTCTTATCTACAACTGAGAGAGAAGACATGGTATTAGCTTAACTTGCTGGTGGCTTTTAATTCAAAATACATATTTTTCTCATATACTTTTGAAACTAAGTCCAATTATCTGAATCTCATAAATTCAAAACTGTTCTTTCTGCCACCTAAATATTAAATGAGCATAACTGGCTAATCTTAAGTGACTTTTTAAAAAAGTTTTCCATTCTACTAATTAGCCTCAGCTTTTTTTTCCCTTAAGTGAGATTAATTTTTTTTGAACTGCAAAAATTTTGATAGGGTTAATGAGTGAGTGTATTTCTCTTTGTAGACACAAAATATTTCTAATATTTATATTAATGAAAAATAAAAATTTTAAAGGCAAATAAAATGTCTCAACTGTGGTTGCCAAGTGGCCTTTCTCCTGAAAATATTAGTTTGGTATGATGATTAAAAAAGGAAAAAAAGAAAGTGTTGCTCCTTTTCTTCAAATAAAATATATTTACAGCCTTTAAGGAAAGAATGCTTTCAATTTTATTGGAAAAACTGCACTTCCACTCAACCCAAAGAAAATTCTCATATCACTTATATTTAACTTCTTCATTATGCATTAATATCAACATATGAAGAACTGGCAATGATTCCCTTTGCTCTCAAAGTATCACGAAATTTTGTCTATATGGATATAAATATGGAATGGTGAGAACAAAGTGACAGGGGACATCTAGAGAAAGTCCTTTAAGGTTTCATTTATCCAAAATAAGGTTTCATTCATCAGAAAAAGAAATGAAACATACATATCTATTACACAGATGCATACAAATATATATGTATATATATTTTAGCAGTTATCTTTCAAAGATGAATAAATCTCCTTTACTATAATATGAGAACTATAAATGATGGATGGCTATAAACGTTTCTGCTTACAGTTTGCTAATTGCAAAGTTTAATACCAGCAGAGGTGCACGCCTATAATTCCAGCTACTCTGGAGGCTCAGACAGGAGGATACCAACTTTGAAGCCACTTAGTGCAACAGAACAAGACCCCATCTCAAAACAAAATTTTTTAAAAAGCCCATCAATGATATAGTTTGGTGGTGAAGCACTTGCCTACCATGTGTAAGGCCCTGGGTCATTCTCCAATACCACCAAAAACAAAAAAAAGATTCAATCCAAAAGGTTTTGCTACTGTATAAAAATATGATTAACACACAGTATTCCTAGCTGCTAAAAGTAAATGGAAACATCTACATAAATTTCAAAGGGAAAAAAATTAAGCTGTATCTAACAATGAATGACTAGTTCTTTGGAATACAGTACTATGAAATTTCACCCTTTAGAATCAACAACTATTTGTTAAATGTCCCATAATTGTTAACCACAGGGATTCTCCAGAGTGCTTCTGAATAATAGGGAAAAAAGAAATCGTGGAGATGAAGTGTAACTAACATTCAAGCCCAGATGCATAAAAGTGTACAATAACAAATTGCTGCTTTAATAAAAATATTCTATTGTCCTCTTTCTTTCCTCTCCCAAGAGCTCAGAGATGAAGGGCACATTGATTTTAGCCAGGTGGAAGCAATTTTTGCCAAAAGTAAAGAGTAAAATAGGATCTCCAGCTCCACCTTTAAGCAAGCACACATGTAAATACCCAAGTCTGTCAGGGTAATGAGAGTCACAGGACAGTCACAGGCCAGCATCCTAAACCTCCTTCTGGACCAAAGGTTTAAACAAGTATATCTCCAGAAACTCAGAAACATCTCCTCAACTAAAATAACATTGTTTCTTACTTTTTTTTTCTGATCTATATGTCATTTTTCCCAAGTTAGCAATAACTCAAGAATAGAAACTAAAACACACTACAGTGGAACACATAAAAAAGGGTCTGGTGGGAAATCTCTGTACCTATATTTGTGATTCCATGGTAACTGCTTTCAACTACACACACACAAAAAAAAAGAAATAAAGAAAGACAAAGACACACTGCATGGAATTTTGAAGTTCCCAGAGCTTCTGAAGACCATATATCAAACTCACATAGGCCCAAGTATAATTCTGCTTCATGGATACCTGATAATAATAACAATAATTTTCTTTGTACTAACTTATTCTTTATACCTTTGTAGCCTGGCTCAGAAGCTCCACACCTACTATCTCTTTTCCTTCAAATAAAGCAATCCTAATCTATCTCCCTTTTCTGACAGACTATTGCTCTCACACCATTTCATTCTACCATGAAGCCCCCACAAAACACAGAGGGAGGTGAACAGAGTGAATACTATGGCAATTATGGTTTGGATATGAACTGTCTCCTAAAGACTCATGTGATGAAGGTCACCAATATAACAATGATTAGAAGTGGGGCTTTCAGAAGTGACTGGATCACAAGGACTCAGACCTCATCAGTGGATTAATCCATTGAGAGTCAAATGGACTACTGGGAGGAGATGGATGCCATAGGTACATGGGACTTATCTGGAGGAAGCAGGTCACTGGGTGAATGCCCTGGAAGGGTATTCATGTGTCCCCTGGCCTCTCCTCTCTGCTTCCCAGCTGCCATGAGCTGACAGGCTTTTCTTTGTGAGGACCTTCTGAATGATGTTCTACTTCACCTCAGGCCAGCTGACTATGGACTGAAATTTCTGAACCATGAGCTAAAATAAATCTTTCCTCCTTTGGTTGTTTATGTCAGGTGTTTTTGTAACAGCAATGAAAACATGACCAACACAATGACCATCCACCTGCTGCTGATCCAGGGGTCTGCTGCTTGTTAAGACAAATGCTTCCCATACAGGGAGCAAAGGACTGACAAGCCTAACACCGGGGACAGCACTCTGAGGGACCGCAAAACCAACTCTTCTGTATATTCACAAGGCACTCTTAAAAAAGAAAAAAAGAAAAGAAAAGAAACACTGTTTAAACAGCAGAAAGATATGCAGGGTAGAGAGAAGAAAGACGAGGAGGGAAAAGGGAAGTACTAGGGACTGAATTAGAGCAAATTATATCCCATGCTTTTATAATTATGTCAAAAAAAATCCTCATATTACGTATAACTAAAAAAACTAATAAAAAATAAACTTTAAAAAAAAAACCTGAGTAAGCTACTTGGGTCCACTTTTCCAATAATAGGGTGACTAGATTCGTCTATGATCAATTCTGACACGAATTTCATTCAGAAACCTCTAATGCTGTATTGCATATAATCTATAAGAATCAAGCATTTTTAACTAACCTCTCTCCTTCCATCCTAGCTTAAATTAAAGCTTTTCCTTGAGGGAAAAGCATACTTGCTACCAGTTGAGGGTGAAAATACTTTTAATGTGTCAAGGTACTTGGTAAACTCAACCAACCATTAATACACTTCCTAAAATTCCTGGACACTGATCAAGAGTTGACCAAAACCAATGATGACAATGTGCATACATGCGAATAACAGATAAAGCCACATACTGAGACTGCTCATGAAGCATTTTCTGCTAATGTTTATTTGATGAAGTTATTCATATTGAAATATAATTATCCCAAATGGCACAGCTTCCCTGACCAATAACCACAAAATGGAAGATCCCTGCTATATTATTTTTTAGACACATTCTTACAAATTATATATGTGGGAAGCAGATGGTGTCCATCAACTTGACACCATTCCACCATCTGCTCTTTATACAGCTGGTCAAATTCAGAGCATTAGTCAAAGATTAAAGAAAGGCAATGATATTGTTAAAATCAAAAGTCCCTATTTTTCTTGAACTCTCTCAAAATTTGTAATACATACATACACAAAGCATCTTTCAAGCGCAACAAGTTATTGATAACTCTTTTAATCCCATTTATTTAATAAAACATACATTTCTACACTATCCCACAGGTATTTTCTGGACAGGAAAAAAAGTAAAGAAATTAAGAAAAATGTATGCTAAAGGGGGGACATAGAAAATAAATTGCATTTACAACAGGAGGATATACAATGAGAAACAACAAGCATAAATACTCCAGCTGAGTATGTGTTTATTTGAATTAGAGAAGTGGTAAGGTTTGGTCTGAAAAATCTCCATAAAGTCATGTGCTAAAGCGTGATTGCCAGTCTATGGAGCTATTAGGAGGGCAGTGTAACCTTTAGGATCTGTGAGGAGGAAGTAAATCATTGAGGACAGAACTTTGAAGGATGCATTTCGTTCCTGGTCCCCTCTTGGGCGCAGGCAAGCTCTCCCCGCCTGTCTCTCCCTCCTTCTCTCCCCCAATCTCTCTTTCCTGGACACCATGAGGTGAGCAGCTTTCTCCACCACAGTGTGCTCCCTGCCATGATGTACTTCCTCACCAAAGGCCCAAAGCTATGGGTCCAAATGACCATAGACCAAAACTCTGAAACTGTGAGCCAAAATAAATATTTCTTCCTTTAAGTTGATTTTATCAGGTATTTTATCACAGTGATGAAAAGCTGAATAATACATAGAGCACAAAGTATATTAATAAAGGATATCTTCTGCTATATACTGGTTTTATATCGGATTTTAACAAAAAGTAGGCTTAGAATAATGATTTGTACCATCATATAACTTTTATTTTAAAAGTACTTTTTTGTAATTAATGAAGTGGGGAATTCAAAAGTAAAATAATTTTATTTTTTTTTATTTATTTTTTTTTAAATATTTTTTTAGTTGTTGATAGATCTTTATTTTATTCATTTATGATTCATATGTGGTGCTGAGGATCGAACCCAGTGCCTCACGCATGCCAGGCAAGCGCTCTACCACTGAGCCACAGCCCCAGCCCCAAATAATTTTAAAATAGTTACTAGACCTCAAATTTATGACCAATGAGAGGCTGCCATCCCTTGTTTAAAAGTGATCTATATCCAACTGAATGCAATAAATGTTATTCATGACAACATGTACAAAGAAATGATACTAGTTACCTCTTTTTTATAAAATCACTGTTATATAAATGTATTATAATAATTATAAATAACTAGTACTTGTGACTTAACTAAATGATAGGCTAGATATGTAAATTTGCCTGATAGTTATAATGGCACACCTTTCCACAACACTTACTGTATGCCAGTGTAGCTTTAGTTATTTACAACTATTAGCTCTTCAATCCTGGAAACACCCTATCCAGGGTTGGTTACATAATGCACAGGACCCAATGCTAAATGAAATATGGGGTTACTCATTAAAAATGCAGGAAGAAAAGCTACTTATTTCCTTCATGATATCATAACATATAAGCAGGACAAAGGCAAATCCTCACAATGAAGCCGCTCTCCTGTCCCTAGAACTCAGCACAGGCACCACTGGCTGAGCTGACTCCCCAACCCCACGTCCAGGCTCCAGATGGAAGTGAAGAGATGGAAGAAGCAGGAGAAGCTGCCTCCTGGAAACTCTCCTGGGAAGTGAGGAGACAATACCCAGTGGGATCACATGGAGCTGAGGCCCCATGCTTCATTATCCTACATGACTTCATTGAAAAAACATAGATTCGGGCTGGGGTTGTGGCTCAGTGGTAGAGCGCTTGCCTAGCATGTGTGAGGCACTGGATTTGATTCTCAGCACCACATATAAATAAATGAATAAAATAAATGTTCATCAACATCTAAAAATATATTTTTTAAAACAACATAGATTCAAAGTTAAAGCTGTTAAGAATGTAGTCAGCTTGTCACTGCTGGGACCAGATACTTGACATAATCAGAGGTTTCAGTTCTTGGTCACAGGCTCCACTGCTCTGGGTCTGAGAAGAATCAGAACATCATGGCAGAAAGGCATGACAGACGGAAGCTGCTTAGTTCATGACAGGTGGAAAGCTGAGGGAGAGGGAAGAAGGGGCCAAGGAGAAGATATAGTCCCCAAGAGCATGCCTCCAGTCCCGTACTTCCACCAACTATGCTCTATCTGCCTACAGTCTGTACCTTCTCCAGTAGTCCATTCACCTATCAAATAGATAAGACCACTGAAGAGTTCAGTGCCCCCAGAATCCAATCATATCCCAAAAGCCCCACCTCTGGACATTGCTGCACTGAGGCAATGTCTTCAATACATGAGCTTTGAAGGACATTCTAAACACAAACCATAACAAATGACAAGCTGAACACTTTAAATACCAAACATAGGGCTACACTCTGAGCACAGGACCATGTGCAATGTCACTGGCTGCATGACAGCGAAGTTGGCCCTGACTGAAAATACAAACATTACTATTATACCCATTTCACAGAAAATAATTACCTTTCCTCAAAGCCACCCAGTATTTATGTATCAGAGCCAGCATTCAAATTCAGAATTCGAATGTAATCCTGACTTCAGCATCTATATTCTTTACACTATGTTCAAGGAAATTGAAAGAAATATGTCTGTAATTTCTAATTATCTTGTCTATAATTTCTAAATGACAGTCTCTAGGCTGTGCATGTTTAGAGAACACAGATAAAATTGTTATAGACAATAAAACTACCAGAAAATATTCCAAACCTTCCTTGTTTATGTAAAAATGAAACAGATGTACAAAGGCAACAATTTGCTGATTCCAATTTCCTAAATGAAAAAGGGTAAAAACTATGTTATATACATTAACAGTTATATACATGCCTTAGATAGCAAGATCTGCATTTTAAAAGATCTGATTCCCCAAGTTCCTCTTACAGGAGTTCCTGTCTTAGAAACCTAAAGTATCATTCCAAATGTGACTTTATGGGTTTCAGAAACAACAATTGTCAGTTCTTGAACCCAAGATGTAACATCTGTCTGGCACTTTCACATCTCTTTTCTGTACACCTTTCCTCTTTCTTGGCCATTATTTCCTCTGACCTCTCACACCTGGAACCATCACCCTACCTAATCATGCAAAAAGAGTTTACTCTTAAATTTTCCCATTACTTATACTAGTACAGAATTCCAAGGTCCCCAACAGTGTAATCTTTTTTTCAGTGACTATTTATTAAGGAAATCTGATTTTCTCTTTAGACTTTAAATCTCGTATTTGCAGATTGTCTGATTAAGTTAACACATTCCAATAGATTATAATAATGTATGGCATAAATAAGAGCTTACCCATTCCCTACTCCACTCAGACTATTCTTGGTCTTCCAGTGAATAAGTTAGTCTCAGAAATGTGTGCATATATGAAGGGAAGAGGGAAAGGTAGCACTTCTGTCTTAGACCCACCTTTAGAAAAAGACACATCAATCCCAGTTTCCTCTGTGGGGATATGGTGAAGAACATATCCTAGAAAACCACAGTACAAGCAGCCACTCTATCTCTATCAACACCCTTTGCCCCCTCACATCCAACTTATCGCTAGAATTAATTTCTATAATAATAAGGCATTTTACTGTTAAACTCATGCAAGGTAAAATCAAAAGGAAATCAACCTGTCCTTTAAGACCTATATCTAAAATGGACTCATAATAACTCAAACCCCACCAGTTCCCAGTAGTTTGTTCTTCCAGGTATAATTTAGAAAACTGTGCTAGATTTATTAGTTTACATATCTGCCTGAACCTCTAAACCTGTGAGGTCAAAGGTGAGGCCCATTAATCATGTTTGCATTCAGCAGGGAAACCACATATACATTAATGTCTTAATGAATAATGAAGGAATTATGAGATATAATTCATAAACTCATTTCAGTTTATATACTGGTTCTATACATATGATCAGCAAATAAACTATATACATTCTGTAACGAGGGGAATTTTCCATTTAAAAAACATGTCTTGCATTCTGAATTTTTAAAACAGCAAGATGCACTGATTTAGTGACTGCTTGATCACTTTCTTCTAGTTCCAAAATACTAATTATTACAGCAACTAACATTGACAGTTTTTTGGCAATGTCTATGAATAAAAATAATACATTTTTTATTTAAGAAGCAAGTTATACCCTCATATTATTACAAAACTGGAACAATATTCCCTGACATCATTCATACAGAAATGATCAATGAGAGCACATTGTCTAAATTGACTTTGCAGACCAACTTCATTTAGCAAATTTAGTATAACCATCATTTGGCTCTTCCCTTAATTATTCTAAATATTAAATCTTGAGTCTTTACAAGCTTTGCGCCTATAGCCACTATGATTCTTATAAATTGTTTCAGTCACTCAACCAACCAATGGCTTGATTCTCTCTCTAAACTAGAAAATTCTTGAAGACAAACCGTGTATTCAATTAACCTTTGTCTCCTCCATTTTACAAAATCCTGAGCCTTCTGTCATTAACAGGAAATGAGTAATATGTGAATGAGTGAATCTTCTATGGTCCCACAATACTAAACATGAAAAACATGAGTGCCAGCACCAAGATGTAAAATAATATAGCAAAGTGTTTATTTCACTTCTCTTTTTAGCAAACCAGAAACCTTCAAATTTTACAACTGAAATCACTGAACTGGGAAAGCCTATCCCTTCTGACTTCCAATTTTATTTTTCTGCCCTGGGAATTTCAGCCCTAACTAGTGACAAAGCCAAAGTCAGTGGCCTATTCTCTAAAATCTCTTACAACAAACCTCCTTGGACTTGCTTCTCTTTGTCTCAGATCATAACATCCATTTTCTCCATTTGGTTATGTCACATCTAAAATATAAGGGCCACCTCACATCACATTACAATATTTAATAACCAATAACCCCAAGGATCTTTAAATGTTTATTAACTCTGATGAATCTTTAAGGCAGAGTATCTGTAAAAAAAAAGAAAGAAAGGGAGGAAGGAAGAAAGGAAGGGAAGTGGGGGGGAGGGGAAATCGAGGGAAGAAGAGGACTAAGCAGAGGAAGGGGAAAAAGGAAAGAAAAACAGGAGAGAGAGGGAGGGGCAGAAGGGAGTTAGAAGGGGTCACTATATTGGGATAGAAAAATCAGCACTCAGCATTTACACCTAAATTCCACCTTGACACTGACTTCTTCTGTATCTTCCTTCTCTCCTCCCCAACTTAGTTATTATTTTTTGTATTTCACCAGAAAGGATTTCTCTATTATCATTTTATATAAAAAGAAAGGTAAAGACATAATGTCTCCAAGTTATATTGGCTGCTTATCAGTGGAAATTAAATTTAAAATTTGTTTTATTTGTTTAAGTTAGTTATAAATGACAGTAGAATGTACTTTGATACCCCATATATAATGGAGTAGAATTTCTCATTCTTCTGGTTGTACATAATGTAGAATCACACCGGTCATATGGAAATTACATTTTTAAAAGTTATTTTAGTTATTACATTTTTCAGTTTACATGGATAGTTCACCTAGCACTGAGTAAATACAAAGCTCTGCAGGAGAAGGATAAGAGAAGGGATAGAAAATAAAGATACAGACCCTCTTCTCCAGTGTTTTATCACATTTATCACATTAACCATGACTAATTGTAGTCTTTAAATCAGCAATAAAACCATTGTGACATCTTACTATCACTCAAAAAATAAACTGAACTCTGCAAATGTAAAAGCAGTCTATTGTTTGTTAATCTTCTGAAGAGTGAAATTTCTTCAAACTTAAATAAAGATTTATTTAATGATTTTTACATCTACTTCTGTATGGTGCCACATGTATTTAATTACTTCGTTCAGAAGTGTCCTGAAACATTCTCAGCCTATTTATCTTGTCCTTCTGTTTCATGACTTAATTACCACTGGCATTGTGTTAATGCTACTTTTTCATAAGGAAGCCATTAACTAATCCTCAAATCCACTGTTTAACTTTCCCCTACCTCCAATTTTTTAAGTAGAATAATGAATAATTTTAAATCATTTTCCTCTCTTTATCTACCTCTAGTCATTAGATGGTCAAAAAAAAAATAGCAAATTACTAATATGGTTAACAATTTGTTTTCTTTTCTGCCCTCAGACATGGCATTAATCTTATATTTACTTTACTGTTGCATATCAAGATTTTTATTGAAAACATGTATTTCAAAATGGAATAAAGATATGCTATACAGATCATTAAAGGAATCTGTCACTAGCACAACACTAACACTGTATTATCATCTCCTATCAAATTAGAGTCAGAGTCCGCAGAGTTAACTATTCTAAAATCATTTAATGCCAGAATAGATTCCTACCAACCAGAAGAAAGTGTTATCTTTCAGGTTACAATATTAAAGCTAGCAATGCACAATCTCAGCTATTGTTCATTCTGGCAAATTGCCACTTGAATGATTTACAACAGGTTGCTACTTATATGATAGCTCACACGCGCACACGCACACACACACAAACACTGCTAAAAATTGCAAATGCCCACCTGCTAGAAGTGTAACTACAAGTGCTTTCAAAGTGCAGCAATCATGATCACCAGCCAACACTAAAGGCAAATATTTGTTTAGCAAGACTGCCTGCTCACTAGTGTTAGTACTCACTGATACCAAATAAACTATATCTACAACAGAAATTTCCATTTAAATGATCATTACAAAGTCTGATGCAGTTAAAGTGAGTTATAATGATTGCAGAATTTTAATGATGGAAGGAGTCAATAGGCCTGTTATGAAACAGCTGTGTGTTTTGGGAATGTTTGTCAGCAGGATTGCCTGGTCTCATGGGTAACATCATAATCTGAGGGTTGTTTTTCTAGGGTAGCAGATTAAGTCACAGGGACCAAGAGAAACAATGAGGACATTTATTATGCCAACTATGAAACAAAGCACTGAACTAGACACCATCAAGTATAATATTTTTTTTAGTACTCTCATTAAACTAAGAGAGTAAGGTAAAGTAAGTTTTGTTGCTGCTTTGTGTTTTATACTTGAAGAAATATGGGCTTTGAAAGATTAACTTTGCTAGGGTCGCTCAAGCAGGGAAGGGGTAGAATTTGAATCTACATATTTGTGATCACAGAGCCCATCCCAGCCATGCTATGTGCCCTTGAACAGGTCGCTTGATCTTTCTGAGATGTGTAGCTTCCATATCTTACCATGAGCTCTAAAGACACTTCCATTATACTGTTTATTCCTGGTTCTTTAGTTCTGTTGTCTTCCTTCTTATTCCTGTATGAATGCATAGTGATTAATTCAGGTAAGGGATACCAACACTCCCAAGGGAAAAAGCATCTAGAAATGGGTTGATCTGTTACTTCCACCTGGTTAGAGAGTTAAAGGTGTCCATCTGCAGAGACAATTACATATTCTGTGACAATATCCAATGGGCACATCATCAGATACTTTATTTGACATCTACAAATTGTTATGAGTTTGCTGTGAGGTCCATAGATATTTTAATTGTTTGTGGGTTCTGTTAAACTTACCCATAGTGTGGAAACCAGAAACTAATGGTTTAATATATTAGCAGTATTTAACAAATAGGAATGTTCTCATGATTAAAAGAATTTGGTATATATAAAATACACAGAATAGTGTCTGGCAGGCAGCCTGCTCTAAATAATCCTACTTATTTTTAACTTATATTATGATGGATGATGTACCTCTTCATCCATGAAACATATAGAACATGATATAATTCATTACAGATAATTAATTATTTATACTACTGTCCAATGCATTAAAGACAATATTAATAGCTGTGTAAAAGCATTCATGCTTACCATAACCATACTATTTATTTTAATCTAAGAACATGAGATTCTGATTATACATTATTTGCATTTAGAATGTACCCAAGAATATGTTCAACTGTTTCTCTATCATCTATCTAGAAAATTCAGACTGTCTTCATCAGTTTCCAAAAAGTAACCAAAAATAATTTCTCTTAAAACCATGTTAACAAATAAAACTGTTTGAAATAAATTTACTAAAATTTTGTCCTACTGGTCCAGAGGCAGAAAAACATACAATTTCCTCCAAGCAGTAGGTATTCAATAAATGTTTGCTAAAAGAACAAGTTAATGTATAAATAAATAATAATACTTTTAAAAAGAAGACATGATCCCAGTTGTAGTAAACACATTTGAAACAATAAAAAACCAAGTAGGGAAAAAAATTCCAACTTTAACCAAGAAGACAGTATTTGAAGCATAAATACAGAAGTCTTACTTATGGAAAAATACCTATAAAGTAGCGGAGTTAAAACTTCATGAAGAAAGTGGACATTACAGAGGAACCATAAGGAACTATCCAAATAGACTTTATCTCTAAAGGCAAAGAATTATGGCCCATGTTTGCCACATTTTCTGCTGAACCAATGACCCAAGAGCAAGAATAAGATACAAAAAGAAAAAGATATGAGAAGAGGGCTTCCTGTACTGTCCCACCTCAGTCTTTCTCGTGGATGAGAAGGTAATCTAATATTCCTTCAAATCTCTCAGTATTCCACACACTAAAACCCCAGTAAATACCATCTAAATAAGAGTTAGCTGATTGATTAATTAATTAGCTCTGCTCTGATGGGAAGGTGTAACTTTAACACAAAATCGTAAACACTTCTCTCCCTAGGGGATTTTTCAGTCCTCTGAACTTCTTTCCTTCTTGTTCACCTTCTGTTGAGTTACCACTTCTCCACCAACACCTACTTCCTGGTCTCGTCTTCCTTTCTTCCTTAGATGCAACTCAGAAAGCAGAAATGGTGAGAAATGGTAAGCTTGGCTTTTCTCTCAAGTGTGGCAATGAAATCTTATGTTTACCTTCTTGGGGGAAAAAATTATTGGGAAATTATCTCTCTTTGAGAAGTAATCAGACAAGTGCACTGCTGATTCCAGAAACCCCAAAACCACACTAGTGGAAGATTTTCACCCAAGTCTTCCTAGCACTAAAAGGAGCATATAGCATGTGCTCAGAGTAAGAAGACCTGGTTTCTGTTTTTAAATCTCAACTGACTCCATCTAGACAGCAGATTATAGTTCATCTCTGTTCTGGGTTTCCCCATTCACCAAAAATGAGAACCCGAGGTTTTCTTCAGTTTATATTTAAATACTTTTATTACTGCAAACACTTCCTTCTCTCTACTCAGAGGAAAACAACACTGCAAGTATGTTCCTCTCTTCTGTCACTGTGCTCCACCACCCCACATGCCAACTATTTCCTCTCATGTGCCCCTGAGATAAAAGCAACTTTGGAAACTGGTCAAAACGCAGGTTGTGACCCAGATGATGTAAATCTGACTGTTGGGCCATGTTCTTTTCGCTTTCATGGTTTCCTTCTTCCTGTTCATTTGACAGGTAGACAGCCACTCATTCAGCAAATATCCAAAAGAAGCAGGGATGCCACACTGGCCAGGACCATCAGAGAGTTCGATAAATCTCAGTAACTTGAAACCCCTTCCATGCACACAGGCCAGTTCTCACAGTGGGGACCATATCCCTTTGCACAGGCATTGCTTGTTACACCAAGGAAGAACTGTCTTCAATGAGAGCTAACACAAGGCATCCAGGTACTACCTTAACAAAAGCACTCATGCTAGAGTGTATCTGGCAAAATGTAAAAGTAACCTGGTTAAAATTATGAAGCACATCATTATAATGCCAGAGTTATTCACAGTGCTACACAGAAATCATTATATTCAGAACAACTTACAAATTCTGAAAAGTGTTTTAGGTTCCTTGGATAGAAAACCGCAGCATCGTCCTAAAAGGTGCTGACCTTCTATCAGAGCAGTAGATCTGCAAGTTAAAGTAAGTATGCAAATCTTCTTTCATATGCCCCCTTCCCTCAGACTGGTGCATTCCGTTTATTAGCCTAATGCCCCTGTGAGCCTCTATGTAATCCACAAAACCTGTTTCAAAAGTGTGTACTAATAAAATGCTAAGTGCTGTCAAGGCCGAGAGCATAAGAAACTTCCTGACCAATTTTAATACTAATTATTCCATCCTTTCAAGGCAGAAACTGCTGCTTTCAGCCTCAGCCAATTTTAGCTAGCTGACCAGTTTAGAAAGCATTATTGTAAAATGCAGTTTTTCTTAATGACTCATCTTCAGCTGCACAGGCATCTGAAGACAGGGCAAATCATACCAAGAAGAAAGGTGAAAACCGCTAGCGCAGTAAATATCTTAGCTTCACTGGATTTCATACTGTCTCTTCATTACATTTTTCCTTAGATAATCTAAGTTGACAATAATACTCTGTGTGTGTATGTATGTGTGTGATTAGGAATGTAATAACTTAAAATGTTCTTAATATCTCAGCTTACTTTCCAGTCTCACAGAACACTTCATAATCCAAAAAAGAGAATTCAAAGTCTACCACACGATTTAAGTGTCCTGATAAAATCCTTCCTCAAAACAGCATATCTGATTTCTTAGGAAATCTTTTACTTTCCTAGTCTATATGGTAATACCTAGGATCTTTCTAGAATGTTAACTATGCCATCCAAATAAGCCTGATGGTCTTTCATCAATAAAAACAACCCTGACAAGTCAAAATTGTTAACTCAAGACAGGATGCCAACGGCACACTGTCACTTTCCACTTCTCTAATATGTCAGTCCACACTGTCTTCCTCCTCTCCTAAAGCTACAACTTCCATTCATCGAAAGCATTCATTCCATAAACTGCCCTCTGACAATTTTACAGTCACTTCTCAATTATTATCATCAGGTAAGTTATCCTATAAAAGATGCTAGTTTCTGTTTCTAGTCAGCATCATCACCTACTTTCTCATTACTTCTATCTGGAATGAACTAGAAGAGAAGACATTAAAGTTAAGAAAAGCACTTAATTACTTTCACTGTCCCAGGGAATGCTGATGATCTCAGGGAAGGGGAAGGACTGGAAACATCACTTTCACATACACAGCACAAGCCAATGGCAAAAGAAAAATATAGCACAGTGACTGCAGTCACTTTTGAGTCCAAGGGAAGGGATACTGGAAAAAATTCTACAAAAGGTTGCAGCAACAAATACCTCTACCCGGGGCTGGGATTGTAGCTCAGTGGTAGAGCGCTTGCCTCGCATGCGTGAGGCCCTGGGTTCGATCCTCAGCACCATATACAAAGCAATAAAATAAAGACACTGTGTCCATCTACAACTAAAAAATATATATATATTAAAAAACAAACAAACAAAAAAAAAAAAAAACAAATACCTCTACCCTTGAGCATTTCAGAATCAAATGCTTGAATCTGAAGGCACAATAAGAATTTCTTTACTCCTTAGGATTTATAGCAAGACAGTCTATCTACTGTATGTAATCTTAACTTCCACATTGTTTATACCTGTTTCAGATTGTTGAAAGGCATGTCCCCAAACAACTGCATTTCTCCAATAGCATTTACAAACACATTGCAATTTTTAATATATCCATCTGAAAAAAATAAAAAATCAAGCACTATCCTTTATAAATTACTGATGTAGTATAAATCACATAAAATAATCAGAATTTTATTTTCTGCAGAAGTATCAACAATTCCATTACAAAGCATGTGTTTTGTCAGAGATTTACATTATACATCGGTTTAGAAAAACCTACATAATCATTGACCCTGCAAATTCCCAAATTAATATTTATAAAATCATCATGAATTTTCTTACAAATTCTTGTAAAGATCTCATTTTAAAAATACTGATATTCTATTGTATATCATTAGCTCCTCTCAAAAGCTATCAAAAGAAAGAATAAAGCATTAATGCTTATTCTCTCCAGAACTCTTCAAGGTTAATCAATTCTACTTGTATTTATCAATAGGATTTAAATATGAAATATTCAGGAAGGTAATTAAGCTTCCTATATGACAACAAAAAAATTAGTTTCAAAGATTTTTTATGAAAGCATTATATTTACACAGCAGATGGGTTCATTTTGACAAAATCATAGATGCATGGAATTTGATTTACTCCATTTCAGCCCCCCTCACCTCTCCCCATACACCTTCCTTTACTGATCTTTTTTTTTCACTCACTTATTTATTTTTGATTGGTGATTGCTATGTATTCATAAGGCTGGAATCCCTGTAGTATATTTATATATGCACACAGTATGATTTTGTTGAATTAATTCCCCATTTCCTCCCTCCCCTTTATTGTCCATTCTCCCTCCTTCTAGATCTCTTTCTACTCCCCTTGTCTTCCCCATATCTCAAAAATTTTAAAGAATTGTTCAGTGAATTAAATATTAACCAGGAACTAAGACAAACGGTGGCGCACGCCTGCAATCCCAGCACTTTGGGAGGTTGAGACAAGAGAACTGCGAGTTCAAAGCCAACCTCAGCAACGGCGAGGCGCTAAGCAACTCAGTGAGACCCTGTCTCTAGATAAAACACAAAATAGGGCTGGGGGTGTGGCTCAGTGGTTGAGTACCCTTGAGTTCAATCCCTGGTACCACAAAAAAAAAAAAAAAAAAAAAAAGACTGATTTTTAACATATCTTATATTGCTTATTTTTTCAGAAAAAAAGAAAAGAGGAATCTGTCAATCTCCTCCAAATTTTACTAATAATCACTCTGCAAATAGGCAATCAAAGGTAGTTTTATTTGTACTCTATAGAAGCATTTTAAGTGAAATTGTAAGAGTATATCCAAAAGTCCACAGTCTTCCCCTCATCTAAGATTCTAAAAATATTTCTAGACTAGTGGAATCTTAGTTCATAACATAAAGACAAATCCCAGCTAAACTAGTTTACTCCAAAATTAAGTGTATATATAAAATTATCTAAAAATCATTAATTTTTATTCACTTGTTAGATGAATCTTCTTTTATTTGGGAAATAGTATTTAGCAACAAGAAGATGCTATGCCTTCTTAAACTATTAATAAAGTAGCATTACAAATTATAAGGATTAGAAGGAAACTTAGTAATTAACTAGTTCAAGCTTCTCATTTTACAGAGAGGAGAATGACATAAAGACAGGTGAATAAGTGTCTCAGTCAGGACGGTAGGAAACCTCCACACATGAGACTACCATGTAGGTCTCCCAATGTTCAGTTTGATTTTCTGGGTCAGCACCCACTGTCACTTCCAAGTAGATACAATGCCTTCTAAGAATAATTAGATAAATGCAAATCTTGCTAATGTTGGCTCTAATAGCTTTCTAGCTGACCACTTACTTTCTTAGTTAGTGGACCTAGCTGAGGAGAAAGTCTGCATTAAAATCTATGCCTATGGTTGACTGAGGGGGCCCTAGTATCTTCTCTTGGGCAATGGGGGCTCAGAGGAACCCAACTAGAGATGGGTGCAGAAGAATACAACTGGAGAGAATCAAAACTGAGAATGCACCACCACAACTGACCAAGTTATTTTGCTTATAATGTACAACATACCATAACCCTGTGTGTTCTCTATATGCAGTTGGAAAATACAATTGAGCAGAAGAGGAACCTTATATTCTTCAAGATATTTTCATTTTCTTCAGCTCTCGCTCTTACCAAGATGTCACCTGGACTAACAGATAAAACTAGGCAGTAGTTGTTATTGCATAGTATACTCCTCCTTCTACCTCAAAAACCTTAGACTTACAAATGACTTCAATAGTGCAGTGGTCCTGAATCCTGATTGGACACTTAAATTCCCTGAAGAGCTTATACTAAACACTAATTCCTTTACCCCATCTCAGATTAACTAAGTCAGAATTGCTAAGAGTAAAGCCAAGAAAACAGTGCCATTCTCGTCCCCCCCCCCACTGAAAAATGTGAATTACATCTCAATTACAAAAAAGTCTTAGAATATTTCTTTAATAAAGTGCAATATGATAGGGGCCTCAAAGAAAAAAAAAAGATGTGTTTCTTAATTTCAAGGAGGGGTGCTTTCTAAAATTCTGGGTTATTTTCCACTGCCAACTTCACATCTTTATTTTGATATCATTAAGCGATTTATCTGTTTCTTATTTTTGCCATGATTGATGGTAAAATATCAATACCCACCCCCACACACACACAAAGGTCAGAACTGCTTAGTCAACACTAAAAGCATCTCTCTGGACTGACAGGATTCATTAATTAAATTGTTCATTTCTTTGTTCAAACAGGGATTAATCCATTTAACCACATTATCATCTAACCCACATTTAACTTTGTATTATATCCATTAAAGTGCCATACCAAAGTTCTAGGTAAGTAGAACAGAAATCTGTATCTTCCCAGGATCACTCTTCACACTTTACCAAGTTAGAAACTCAGGTCAGTTAGATAGTAAGGAGAATGCTTTAATTGGTATAACACAAAAATCACTGGAATGATCTCCATTCAGAGTTATGTATAAAAAGATTATCTCAATTTACAGATACTCATAGTAATTAGCAATTTGGCCTTTACATACAGACTTCAAAAACGAGTGAAAAACAAATCTTCACATAAAGTACTTTTCACATCCTAAATCAAAGCATGAATCCTTTCCAGATCTTTTTGTCTATACAGCAAAGTTTTGCAAGGGAGGTAGTATTTGTTTCTGTCTCTGTCAGTTTGCTTCTCTCTCTCTCTCTCTCTCTCTTAATGACTCAGCACTTAATTAGTAAATGAGAAGGTACTATCATTTATTGCTGCCTTCGAACTGTTAGAGTTTAAATTTGAACAGAAATTAAGTCTTTTTTAAAGTCTTTGAAACAAAACTTTAAATGACTTCTGAGGCCTATGTAGAAAAGACAATTAAATTTCCTCTTAAATGTTCTTCACACACCAGATTTTATAAACTAGTAAATAATTGCTATACAACATAAAAAATGTGCAATGTACAAATGCACATACAATTCAGTTTATTATGTGGATCTCTGTCACTCAGTTTCAATGTTAATCAAGACTCTATATGCCCAGATGCACAAGCCCACAGGCCAGTGACCCCCAATTTCTCACAGTGGTTTGTTCAATTTAAATAAACATTAAACCCATATTTCATTTAATCACTCAAGAAAGGGTAGTAAACCCAGATGCCTGTAGAAGCCATGGAGGCAATGGAACTGTGGAGGACAGAGGAGACAGAGGAAGCAAGATGGGTTCTGCCACTCTATGCCCTTATACAAGGATGTGGCCAGGGAGTCAGGTTTTTTTTTTTTTTTTTTTTTTGGTACTGGGGATTGAACTCAGGAGCACTCGACCACTGAGCCACATCCCCAGCCCTATTTTGTGTTTTATGTAGAGACAGGGTCTCACTGAGTTGCTTAGCGCCTCGCCATTGCTGAGGCTGGCTTTGAACTAGCGATTCTCCTGTCTCAGCCTCCCTAAGTGCTGGGATGGGAGTCAGGTTTTAATGTAAAATCTGAATCCTCCACGACGAAAACTAAGGCAAACTGTTTAAATCTCTTTGCAGATCAAACTATTCTCTCGGAGGTGGAGGTAGCCTTCATTTTCGATCTAGATAATTTTTAAAGATAATTCAGAAGAGGAACAATAAAACATGTACTATTTGTCCTAATCTCTACCTGGATTTTGTTTTCTTGTAGGCTACTGTATGTCTGCCATATTCAATAATGCATTACAGTCTACTTTGTTCAATATATTCCAAGATATTTAGTAGAGTTTTTCTTATTAATTTGGCCTGAATACCAAGAAACAATAAAATTAATCACACATAAGAAGATGGGGCATAAATAAAATGTAGCTGCTTGTGGTGAATGGTGATTCAGGGAATGGATACCTAAACGTGAATCACTTGGAGACATGAATAAATATAAACAGTGACATTTTTTCTCCCTTACCACTCCCTCTGTTTTTGTCAGAGAAGTTGAATGAAAGGTAAGGAGTGGCTAAATTCCAAAGTTGAGGGATAAACCAAATAAAAACCACGCAAGATGAACAAGAAATACAAATCAAACGTAACCTATTGAACATAATCTCCAAAGTACAAATTGGACCATTTGACAAATGCCATTGGTCATTTGTTCACCAACTAAAGAAATGCCTAATTGTGCAGTAGGTAATTGCAGATGAACAAAACAAGAAATGCAGCATAGATGAATGTTTCTAAGGTAAGGTAGAGTTCACATGTTCTGCTCAGAGAAATGCAGACTGTACTTTCTACACTATATCTCTGATATCATGGGTGAGGGAATGTGGAATTGCACGTTACCTGTGCCTGAATTGACTTTACGTGTACTTTATATATACAAGGAACCAGTAAAATAATTGTATCCCTCAGCTGGTTTACCTTCTTACCAAGTGCTTTGGAAATAATAATGATAATTCCAGCCTGTTTTTAAAGCTTCTAACTGCCACCAATTACTATACTTTTTACCAAAATTCTGTAGTATCATCATCAGTCTCCATGCTGTTATTCTTTTCCTTAAACTGTCAAAATACGTAAAGCCATTAATGATGAAAAGGAAGAGAAGGGAGAGTTGCATACAGCCCTACACTTTCATGATTTATATATGGCATCAGAACTATAAAAAAGTAAGCCGTATGATAAAACAAATACTTTTTTGTTTTTGTACTAGGAATTGATCCCAGGGGCACCTAACCACTAAGTGACATCCCCTGCCATTTTCTTACTTCCTTCCTCCCTCCCTCCCTCCCTCCCTTCCTCCTTCCTTCCTTCCTTCCTTCCTTCCTTCCTTCCTTCCTTCCTATTTTGACAGATGGTCTTGCTAAATTGCTTAAGGCCTTGATAAATTGCTGAGGCTAGCTGTGAACTTGCAATCCTCCTGCCTCAGCCTCCAGAGCTGCTGGGATTACAGGCCTGTGCCACCATGCCCGGTAAGCAAATATATATATATACACATATATGTGTTTTTTTGGTACCAGGGATTGAACTCAGGGGTACTCAACCACTGAGCCACATCCCTAACCCTATTTTGTGTGTTTTATGTAGAAACAGGGTCTCACTAGGTTGCTTAGCGCCTCACTATTGCTGAGGCTGGCTTTGAACTCGCAATTCTCCTATCTCAGCCTCCCAAAGTGCTGGGATTACAAGCGTAAGCCACCGCGCCTGGCTCAAATATATTTTAAATGAAGTTATTGAATTCAAATGTGGTCTTGGTTTTGTGATGGTTACTACTACTAATGCATTATAAAAATTAGTTTTATAATATACATTAAGTGACTAATCTCCCTCATTTAAGGTCAGAGTGTTATAAACTCAGTCTATACCAACTCAAACTTAAGGATAAAACTAAAAACCTATAACTAAGAATGACCTAATAAAATCTCAAGGAAAAATCAACTAACATGAGACTAACATGAAGTCCCTATACCCAGCTTTCCAGGAGTGTCTAAGTATGAAGGGAGAGAATAAATATTAAATGGTCAATAATTGTTGATTACTTGTCTCTCTCATATAGAGAATCTGACTAATTAACTCTTGTCTTCAAATACACTAAATGCTATGAGGCTCCAGACTACCATCCCTAGGTGTTCCTATTTGGACCACATGATAGGGCCGTGATATGAAATCCAACAAACATTTTACCAATCTTCTGCCCTGGGGCTTCTTCAGTTACCTAGGAATGAAATAATATGTATGTGCAGACGTCCATACCCTCATGCACAGTGGGAAGACACTATAAATGGAACTGGGTTGCTTTTCTGTTAGAAAAATAAACAGTAGTAGGTAATTCCTGTATTGCACAGAATATACATTAGAAATAGAGTGAGTTAATGGCCCATTTAAAAGTTGAATAAAATTCTACATCTTTCAAATCAAAAGGATTTCACAAGTCAATGTAATCCATAACATATATAAATTATCTATAAATGTGAATAAAGACTTCTTCAACACATATTTATTCAGGGCTTCTGATATGCTAGGAAGTATGTCTTATGCTTGGGATTACAATTCCCCTATACTCCAAGTACTCATAATCTGTGAAAGACAATCAAGCAGTCAAATAATTAGAGGACAGTAATGGTGCTTTGACTTCTGCTTTGAGGTCCTTAAGAATGAGGTTTAGTAATACAAATGCATGGAGCCAACACTAGACTGAGACCAGAGAAGGAAGGATGTGACAGAATTTGGCAATGGTTTCTAAAGGAGGTGACACCTGAAAAAGAAATAGAGGAAAGTGTGTTCTAGGCAGATAAAAGACCACGTGAAAAGCCTCTGAAACAACAGTGAGCCTGGTGGAGAAGCAAATAGGAACCGAGAAATGAAGGTAGCTCGAACTTCAACCTTTAAATAAAGCAAAATTGAAGAGATTTAGATGAAAAGAATAGCAATGCAAGCCTACTTCTATATGGTAGGCTTTAACTACTGAACTGCCCAAAATGTGTCTAACACTAAATAGCTGCCTAACAGTTAAATCCACCTAAAATCTAAAATTATAGTCCAATTAATCTTTTAAAATCTTACTCTCTGTCTTGTTCCAGCTTTTAAAGGGAATGCACTGCAGTCAAAATGGAAGTTATGAAGAATACAAGCAACAATAAGTGTTGGCAAGGATGTGGGGGAAAAGACACACCCAAACATTGGTGGTGGGACTGCAAATTGGTGCAGCCAGTCTAGAAAGCAGTATGAAGATTCCTTAGAAAACGTGGACTAGAACCACCATTTGACCCAGCTATCCTACTCCTTGGTCTATAACCAAAGGACTTAAAAATAGCATACTACAGTGACACAGCCACTTCAATGTTTATAGCAGCACAATTTACAATAGCTAAACTGTGGAACCAACGTAGATGCCCTTCAGTAGATAAATGGATAAAGCAACTGTGTTATATATACATAATGGAGTATTACTCAGCAATAAAAGACAATAAAATTATGGCATTTGTAGGTAATGGATGGAGCTACAGAATATCATGCTAAGTGAAGTAAGCCAAGCCCCAAAACCAAAGGCCAAATGTTTTCTCTGATAAGTAGATGCTAATCCATAAAGGTGGGGGGGGCATGGGATGAGTAGAGAAACTTTTGATCAGCCAAAGAGGAGGGAGGAGAGGGGAGGGGGTATGGGAATAGGAAATGGTACAATGAGATGGTCATCATTACCCTAGGTATAGGTAGGGCATGAACAGTGTGACCCTACTTTGTGTACAACCAGAGATGTAAAAAATTTTGCTCCATTTGTGTACAATGATTTGAAGAGCATTCTGCTGTCATGTATAGCTGATTACAACACATAAATACAAAGAAAAAATATTTCTGTCATTTTTTATTAGGTAATTGACTCAATGAATATTTTCTGAAGATGGTGTGCTTTGAAGAAAAAATAATAACTCAGAGAACTGGGATGGGAGGAAGCATTCAAGATGGACAAAGGTATAGAAACAGGATGTGGGAAGATATAGCATGTTCTGGGAGAGAAAATCATTGCAACACTAAGTATGGCAGGGATTCAGTCTCAGAAAACAAGGCAAAGAATAAAAAGGTACAAAGAGAAGTTACATGCCTTTAGTTCAACTTAGAAGCTAAAATTAAATTAGCTAAACGTACCACTAAACTAAAGAGTGACAAGTTGCTTGGGAAAATTCTTCTGTGTCTGCAGATGGAATACAGGGGAAACTAGGGTGGGGAGAGCTTGAACTGGGAATATCAGAGAAAGGTACTGTGAACAGTCAAGAGACAATTTGGGCTTGAACTGATAAAAACTCTGAAATAAAAAGGAGGCAAGTAAACCATTAGAAGTGAAGGATTCCAATGAAATCATCATGATTAAAGTAGGAAAGCCGGTGAAGAAAACCTAAGCAGACAGGCGAAGGGCAGAAGTGAAATTCAGAATTCATCCCAGGACTGTAGTGAGAATGTTCAATGCCTGAATTCCTTTTTATTCTTTTCATTTGCACCTTTACAATGAAATTTCCTTAAGGGTAAGAACTCTGTGTTCTTTTTATCCCAACTTTTAGCTTGGTGTTCAGCAGACATTAAAAATAAAGACTAAATCTATGGTATCTTAATTAAGTTAATAAATACAAAAGCACTCGAGATAGTACCTGACTACAGTAAGCATTCAATAAGCTTAGCTAATAGTATTATCAACTCTTTGGATACTAAAATACTATGATTCCGAGATAATGCCCATTACTATTCATATCTAAGAGCAGCAATAAAGTATACTTCATTGCATACAAATGATTCTCATGTCTAATCATTTAACACACAATAATACTGTTCTTGTGTTTACCTTTAAAAATTTTTCACTCTTCTAATATTAGCTAATTAGAAGATAATCTGATGCAGTGAAGAATCCACTTTATATTATGTTTTATAGAAATAAATCTTTACTACTTAATAAATTTTTGAGGGTTCATTTTTAGTAATACTAATCCTAATTTACCAGCATATAATTTTTTATGTGTCAATACATGATTCTAAAAGAAACATAAACATATGTAAAAATATAATTATATCTCCTGGATCTTCATTTAAATAATAATATAAACTATTCTAAAAAATAAAATTTAGTTACGCTTCTAGTAAAAGTGAATTTCAAATTGACAACATATTTAAAATGTTCAATAAATTGAATACAAGATGTGATTTTTATCATATAGGAATCTATAATCATAGTTTATAGACTACTATTTACTCCACTATTAATATACTATTTGTGTTACTATTAATTTGTATCAGAGGATTTTTAATTTTTTTTAATTTTTTTATTGAAATAAGTTAATTGCTCATTTTTCAGGAATGTACTCATTGGCCTGAATTAAAATCATTACACAGAAAAACAGAAAATCTATAAATTCTCATTAGACTATTTTTAACTAAAGTAAAGGAAAAGAGAGATTACTCCTTTTATATAAAATAGCACCTGCCCACAGTTAATCATCAGTGGGGGAAATCTGAAAACAAAAGGCAAATTTGTCCCATCTCAGCAATGAGATGCACAGTAATTAGTGGGCCTTCAGCAACTTGGAGGAGAATTCTGATCTCTCAGTTGTCCACTTGGCTCCATGATGCTATGGGAGCACAGGCTAAGACAAACTCAAACACACAAAACCATCTTCCGCTATAACAGTACCCTAGATTTGTCAACACCACCATAAAAAGCTGCAAATTGGACAGAAAACAACACACAGAGTAACACTGCATTCAACTATTCATAAACTAAAGATAAAATCTCATCCTTATCTTACCTCTCCACCTAATCTTACCCCTATACCTAGAGGAACCTTTAGGTTCAGATCCCAGAACAATTCTGACAGCAAATCATTTACATTTGCCAAACTGTATTAGGCTTCAAATATTAGCCATACATTTAAGGAACAAACCTATAAATCAAATGCCCAAGATGTACATGCATTCAAGATACCTTCCTTAACAAGCTATGGGAAAAAAGCCAAAGGACAACATCATCATTTGATTTTAATGTTGTGTTCATGAACCTAGTCTTGGCATTTGATTCTTTTAAGTGAACTAGCCCTTGGAACTTCCTGATAAATATTAGGTGCCCAACATTCACCAACTTTTGTTCAGCCTAGGAGAAAACTGCTATGAGGATTAGAGAAGGACAGTCACCAACTTCACTGATCATTCCACCAACTTAGTCAGTATTGTTCATTTTTATTGTTACCTTTGAGCCACGGTGAACCTGCCTTCGAAACCTTCCCAAAAAGATGGAGGCCCTCTAACTGTGAGATTCCACGGATGCCCCTCCTCACCCAAATTTCCTGTGCTTCTCATCTCCCCTTCAGGGCCTCGTTGTGAGTCTAAGTATTCCCCATCTTTGTCAAGGCACATCTTCCCCCTATTTCCTTTGAAACTGCCTCAATGCCCACTTAAGTCTATTGTCTTATCAATTATGTACAGTATTTCTCTTCTATTTGCAGATTCTCTTGTGGACCGGCTCCTCTCTCTCTTCCTATAAAAACTTTCAGTCTCCTCCATGTTTTTTGTTTGTTTGTTTTTGCTTTTTTTTAAGTAACGAAAAAAAGAAAAATCTTTTCCCTGGTCTATTGAACCTCAACTTAGTCTCTTTGTGATTGCTTTCCTTCCCTATGAGCACCTTAAAAGTGAAGATGGCATAAGCTGACTCAAATTGCTCACTTCCCATCCATCACCTCACCTCCTGGTTTCCCTATTGAGCCATCTCTACTCTGATTAAATTGTTCTCCCAACTCCCAAAATCCTATTTGTCCTCAAGCTCACTACTCTTTCCACTCAAGCTAGAAACGCTGGGTCACCCTAGAACTTGTCCTGTTCTCTCACCCCATGGATGCAGTTTCTAAGCCATAGTTAGTAAATATTTCAAATTTTTTATCTCAGTTATATCTCCTAGTGCCAGTATATGAGTGTGAGTGCTTATTACTTCTACTGAAAATATGGCGGTACTCATTTAGTCTATCAATCAATCCATTGCCTAAAACAGGCTTACTCTAAATAAATTATAAATCTTATTCTAAATAAATTATAGTCTAAGTGATAAGTAAACAGTGGTCAAAATAATTTTCTTTATACCCTGATAAGAATATTCCAGAAGCTTGGCAGCAGTCATGCCACTATCACCACAATCTTCACTGGCTTCATAGTCATATCAAGTAAAAGCAATGTGGTGATAATCCACTTTGTTTTACAGTTGTGAAATACAGAAAGTGTAGCTCAGTGGTTGGGAGCTTGCTCAGTGTGCATTAAGCCCTAGGTTCAGTCCCAGTACTCTAAGAAAACACACACACACACACACACACACACACACACAGTATACTACTGGCATAATTAAGCACCAAAACAGGAATGACACGAGGAAGATAATATACAAGTATTTGTAGGGTAAGAGTCCAAATACAGCAGCACTCCAGAAATGTAACATCAGTAGAAGAAAAGCTTTTACTTAGGCAGCCTCTAGGAGCTCATTCTAGTTTTCCTAGAACATGTGAATATTTCATAAGCTTCCCTTTTTTTCATGGTAATCTCTGTGGCAGAGTTGTCTGCTGAGGATTCCATTCATGTTGGGAGGAGTTCCTACAAATGGAGTTAAGAGCACATAGCAGGGGCAGGAAAGATGGTAGAATGAGATGGACATCATTACCCTAGGTACATGTATGACTGTACATATGGTGTAACACTACATCACATACAACCAGAGAAATAAAAAGTTGTGCTGCATTTGTGTACAACAAATCAAAATGCATTCTGTCATATATACCTAATTAGAATTAATTAATTAATTAATTTTTAAAAATCATGGAAAAGGCAAAGATTAACCGTCTAAAAAAAAGCAGTTTTTATTCTGTGAAACTCTTCAAAATAAACTTCTAAATCTATAAATACATTAACCACAAGAACTTTTGTTCATATATTAAACTCCATCTAGAACATATTCAAAAAAGCACATATATGTAATGTGATAATGAAGAAACATTTCACATGCTTCCAGGTATGATATATTGCAACCAAGCTCTTTGGAAATATTGCACAAAGACAACAATTTGCAAGAGGCCACAATGAAAATGATGGTGCTCAGTTTATAGCCTTTTTAAAATTTCACATGTTTTACTAACAAGTAAAAGTGGCTAAACTATTGCTTACCAAAGTATCCATGAAAGTCATGAATAAATTCAGTCATGTGCATGGCACCTACACAACCCAAAGTACTCTTTGAAAGTAAAATCTTCATCAATTGTTGTAAATATGTATCTCGATCTATTGTTCTGTCACAAGGCACAGTATATCAGATAACTAGATAAGCACGTTCAAACCAAGTTTCCTTCCTACACTGAGTGCAAAGGAATGGCCAGCCCACTGCATAACATCATAAGTTCCTAAAAATATGTTTAGGGACACAAAACAACTGCCTACCAATTATTTGGGATATACTGAACTATAAAAGATATAAAAAGGTGTTTCTTGATTTGCCTCCTAGAAATGGCATGGTTTCATATTGGTAACAAGAACCTGTTCAATTTCTTTTATATTTTGTTTAAGTTGAATTGGTTTTATTTCTCAATTTACAGGGTGGGTGGACTAGTTCCTGACTCCCTGCATATTCCTTAATGATTTACTAAGATCTATTTTTAATTATACTATCATTATCATTGGTATTCTAATAAATCATGGAATAAAAATTCTTTTGATAAGTTTGTACACCAAAACACATTAAATACAGTGTGACTATATGGACATTTTTAAGAACAGTTCCACAAGCTATATGTAAAAATAAATTCTAATAATTTTTAGTTGGACCTCTATATTATATAAATTGCCAAGTTCTTGCTTTTTCCAAAACAGGAAAGACCTATGATCCTACCAAATTTACTATAAAAGTTACTCATTTTACATATATCAAGCTTCATTCTCCCCAAAAATTATTCTGTGAATAAATGTATATAATAAGTGCAATAAAATATATATTATATAATCTGAAAAATGGGAGGAATTCTTTATTTGAAGAGGATACAAATAGGGTGATTCCACCAAAATTAGGGATAGCAGTTGGTTTAGGTCACTGGCAACCCTTCTTGTCATTTCATGAAGGTGCTCCCCAAGGTCTCATGACACACAGAGACACCATGCTCCAAATATCAGCACTCACACCATCTTCTCACATCTGAGTCTCCCTTTATAGGACTAAGTGCTTTCTAAACTTCAATAATTAAAAAGCAGCAGTTAATCTATAAATGAACTCATGCCAGATAATACTAAGAATTCATGCACTTAGCTAGAAAGTTGTTATCTACTATAACTGAAACCTTTTCACAATTCTTTCATTCAACCAATACAATTTTTTTGGTGCCTAACATCATTGGTAAGGTAAATTATTTACTTTTCCACATACATATCACCTACCAGAAGTTCAGTATAATGCTGTTTGTGTATATCTGATATTCTTCTTGCACCCTCTAAGTAAAGAAAGGAAATGCAATTTTAAAAGGCAGACAGAATTAGAAATTACTTTCTCCTGGGTAAGCCAGTGGGGCAAGAATATAAGTAAAAATGCAATAAATAAGGACGGAAACTTCTAACCCACAGTTTTCTTATACATCACATAAATTCTTTATAATTCTGCCCTGAATTTTTCTCTGGGAGGGAAGAGGAGGATCTCCCTCCCATCTTCAGGAATCATTTGTCTTCCTGTTGCTAGTGAGTCAGCACCACCGGAAGTGGACAGCTTCCTGCTGTTCATTAAGAGGAAAGTCTTCTCCCGCAGTAGGGACACAGTGTCACAGTGTAGCTAAACCATAAACAAAAGTAAAACATGGATCCAAAAATGTGGTGGAAAGATTTAACACACCCACAATAGAGACACAAAACACAAACAATAAAAATATTAAGCAAACGTCTATGTTGTTCATTGACAATTTTACCTTTTAAAATAAAATTTTAAATACACTGCTATTGTCTTAGTTATTCCTAACTATAACAAGATAATGATTATTAACTCAATTGCTGGAAAAAAATGTAATTTTGTTTATTATTAGTTAGGCTTCCCTGACACCCCACTCCTCACACCTCAAGGTAGGTTAGTATCTTGCCACTTTCCTGTAGATCTCCTAGTCGGTAACTTAAGACTGTCCTGAGTAGGTAACATAAGACTGAAACTTGGTTTTTCCATCACACCTTGTCCCCAAAAGATTTCTAGCTCTACCATTCTAATTACAGCATTTACTACTACATGCCACTTACTGCATAGTTTCAATATACTTGTCCTGTTACCCACATCCTCATTTAATCCCATAACTATCTTATGAAATCGATTAGCTCCATTTTATATTTAAAGACATGACCTAGAATTATAAGTAATCATGAAAATCATAACTCAGTGGCAGCCAGGATTTAAATCCACATCTGTTAAGCACCAAAGCCTGAGTAACAACCAGAGATATCATGCCTCATCCTATAATGTATAAAATGCATAGTATACTGCACAGGATGAGACCATCAAGTTAGTTATCTATTCAATAAAGTTTATCCAAGAAAAGCATGTTTTCCACATTACTGACCTTTACATGTTTTTCTTTAGCACCGATCCTTCTGTTATGCTCAGAGAAGTGGCACTACCCAACCAAGGATTATATAATCAGATAACCTGGGCTCTGATCCCAGTTCCCTCACTTACCTGCTCTGTGTCTCAGTTTCCTCACTTGTATAAAGTGCACAATAAGGCTATCTTATAAAACTATATGACTCAGTATTTGTATAGCTGAACCAGAACCCTGCACCAGGTGATTGTTAAAAATAATCTTCATGTGTAGACTGTATCAAATCCGCCTAAAGGCAAACTCTGTTGACAGCACATGGACTTTATTTATAGAAAAACACCTTGTAACCCAAAAGCTTTTAAACATTTCCTAAGGGCAAGGGAGTTACTTGAAAGGGGCAGACCATGAGTAAACTGTTCCCAGGTAGGAACGAACAGCTAACAGTCAGAGTGGAAAGGGAACAGAAGAGAAAGTAAATTGGCTTCAAACTTCCAACGTATTTTCCAGCCTGGTTTTAGATCATGGAAGTAGTATCAGACCTTAAGATGGTCTTAAGTTCAAAGCAGGTGGATTATGCAAATTTTTACTTAGATCCTCCAAACAATGACAATAGATTTAAGCACAGAACATATTAAAGAACGTTAATACTCTCAACTGAAGGAATGAAGAGCAATTTTCACTCTTAAATTTTATTTTAGTAGAGAAAATAATTAAAATTACTTATTTATTAAGGCAGCTCACATTTAAGAAGCCAAATCCTAAGTGTGAGAAATTTTATTTACCCCCTTTCTAAACTAAGCTTCAATATATATAAAAATCTCCAAGGTAAAAATGAATTAAAAAGAGAGTTGGAAATGTTCTTTCAGAAAATACTATTTTTATAGAAATGACAATACTTGTCAGCACTCCAGACTAAAATAAATTAAATAATAAAACATCCTGGGTCAACAATAGCAACTGTCTATTAAAACTAATGTTTTAAATGAACAGATGCCTGGAAAAAAGAATCGGACATAACTTTCCTATGGTCATATATGAATCATGACCAGTATAACTCCACATCACGTTCAACCACAAGAAGGAGATCAAAAATGTAATGGGTTGCACCCTATGAATGTATAATGTGTCAAAATATACCCTACTGTCATGTACATCAAAAAACAACAAATAAATTTTTTAAAAATAAATAAACCATTTAATTAAAAAAAGAAAGATACCTGGAGTAAAGAAAACCCTTCAATAAAAAACAAAAACAAAAAAAGTGGAAGGGGCTGGGGCTGTACCTCATTGGTAGAGTGCGTGCCTTGCACGTGTGAGGCACTGGGTTCGATCCTCAGCACCACAAAAAAAAAATTAATAAACAAAGATATTGTGTGTCAATCTACAACTAAAAATATATTTTTAAAAACAGAAACTGCAGAATAAACCTCTAAATAGCATGAAGTAGGTAAAAGGAAAACATGATAGATGGGCACTGTGTTTAGGTCTCAAGTCTATTTTGCAGTCTTTACTCAAAACTAAAGGACATCTCAGCTATTATTTTGCTACTATTTCCAAAATTAACTAATTTTTAATTATTTCAGTCCAACTAATTAGATCAAAGATTTACTGAATCATTTAGTAATTTAGGGCAAAGTAGTCTTCATGAAGAATACTAACCAACTCTACATCTGATTTCCCAATTTCTTCTTTTAAAATGAGATTCTTAAGCATTCACAAATATTCCCTACTTCTTTTTTTTTTAACTTTTAATCCTTTCCTCAGTATTCTGTACTATATGATGGCATACAAGTCATGAATTCTATAAAAAGAATATTTGATGCATTTTATCCACATTAGTAGAATTTTGGAGAGTTTTTCTGCTTTTAGAATCTCCCACAGGGCTGGTGTGTGGCTCCTGCCTAGCATGCACAAAGCCCTGGGTTCAATGCTCAGCACAAAATCAAACAAACTTCAATAAATCTATCCTTACAAATATAGTCTATATAATTTATTTCATGTTTCACTTCATAAAATACCAATAATGAAGCTAAAGTAAAATTTCATTTATATTATTACAAATCTAACAAGTGCTTAATTATAATCCAAGTCATTTTAAGCAATAGGACAATTTATATGAGATAAGGTGTGTGAACAATAGCACTTAAAGTCTGTAGCTTTCAATAATTAATATCTAATTTTTATTTCTTAATCACAAGATGTTCAAAAGTTCAAAACCAAAACAATTATTTTCAATGATTGAGCTCCAAAGGTTAATGACTTAACATGACTTGGAAGCCTTTCATTTGATCCTGTTGGCTGATGAGCCTTGTTATTTCTCTCATGACCATCAAACTTGATGGTATGTACTCCAGCCACAAAGAATACCTTTATGTTCTTCAATCTCGGCAGCCTTCACCCCAGCTTTTGCCCAGGCTACTCCTCTGCTTTCTTCACAGGCCTCCTCTCTTACCTGCTCCTCATTTGGCTAACTGCCACCAAATCCTGAGATCTTGCATGGTTCAGTTGCCATTCCTCATTAGACACCTTCCTGAAGCCTCAGGGATACCAATAACCATCTTCCCTATCTATTCTCAGTGTCTTGTTCTTTTTAAAAATAACCTATGAAATATTGTTTCTTCTTTAATATCTAATCCTAAAGAAACATGGTTGGTGTGTTAGTTTTCTGTTACCATGACAAACAACTAAGATAAATCAACTTACAAAGAGAAGATTTATTTTAAATCACATTTTGGAAGTTTCAGTCCATGACCAATGAGCCTGTGGCAAGACAGCATATCGCAGCAGGAGGGCATGTGGGAGCAAAACTGCTCACCTCATGGAAGGGATACAAAGGAGAAAGGGACTGGGGTCCCACTATCCCCTTCAGGGGCACACCCACAATGACCTGAAGACCTCCCACTAGGACCCACCTCTTAAAGGTTTTACCACCTTCCAATAGTGCCAAGCTGGAGGATCAAGCCTTTAACACGTAGGCCTTTTAGGAACATTCCAGATCCAAACTATGACAGCTGGCAACACGTTACCTTTTACCTTCTACGTTCCTATAGACTACCACACAGAAGATACAAGTCTGGGAAAAAATACATTTCTATCAAAGATAAGTCATTAGAAAGTTATTTCCTTAATTATTTCCAAATACAAAAGGCCCATTTGAAAAAAACAGCAATTAATATTCAACATATTTTCACTTAATACTGTTAAAGGTAAAGCTGAAGACTAAGGTCATTACAAAATTTACTCAGGATTTTTAACAAAATAAGTTACTTTAAAGGCTCCAAACTGTAATGTACTATGCAAATGTTAGTCCACCTATCCCTCTATATTTTTTAATTGCCTTTCAACCTCCTTTGGTGGAATCCTTTTTTTTTTTTGGATACCAAGGATTGAACTCAGGGGTACTCGACCACTGAGCCACATCCCCAGCCCTATTTGTGTTTTATGTAGAGACAGGGTCTCACTGAGTTGATTAGCACCTCGCCATTGTTGAGGCTGGCTTTGAACTCGAGATTCTCCTGTCTCAGACTCCCAAAGTGCTGGGATTACAGGCTTGCACCACCGTGCCCAGATGCTGTAATCTTGTTATGAGGAGAAGTCACATTTACATCTCATCAAGGTTTTGTACCAAAGCTGTGGAAACCTGACCATCCTAAGCAATGAAGGAAACACCTCCAGAGATAGGCCCCTTCTGAAAGTCATTATAACCTGAAACCTCAAGAACACACAAGTTAAAAGGAGCCATAATTTGAGTCAACAGGAGATCCTTAATTCATAGTCTAGAAAGCATATGTATCAATTTTCATTGAAAGGAGACTATCACAGTTGTTTATTTCTAAAAATTAAACTTTTTAAAATAGTTTTAGTCTTTAATTCAAATTCTTCTTATGCTTTCTCAAATGTTCTCACTGAATTTGTTTTAGGATCACAATATCTGTCATTTTCCTTTATCAGTATGTTTCTCTACATTTGTAAGTTCATGATTTACATGGCACCATCACATACACTGTCACCAGGCTCACGTCTTCAATTATCCCATCAGGTACTGATGTACCACGTACTTCTCAGATGTTCACTGCATACCAGGAAATAGGGTTTGCCCTTGAGGGTTTATATGATGATATTTAATTATATATATTAAAATTAAAATTATATATACCCACTATACATACATTTTATATATATATATATAGAGAGAGAGAGAGAGAGCGAATATTACATTTTTAGGTTTACAGAAAACTTGAACAGCGTAGCATTCTCTTATACTCCTTATATCTACACAGAATTTCCTGTAGTATTAATATTTTGCATTAGTGGTACACTTGTTACACCTCATGAGCCAATATGAATATATTACTATTAAATGAAGTCCCTGGTTTAGATTGCAGTTCAATCTTAGTTTTCTACATTCCATGGATTTTGATCAATATATAAAGCACCTATCCACCATTACATTTATCATACAACATAGTTTCAATGCCCTAAAATTATCTCATATTCCACCCATATCCTTCCTACTCTGCAAATGTCCCCTACCCCCTCCCCATCACCCTTCCTACCCCTGAGCCCCAGGGAACCATGGATCTTTTTACTGTTACCACAGGTCATCCTTTTTCAAAACATGATTCTGTTGAAATCACACACTATGTAGCCTTTCATTTGCTTCTTTCACTTAGCAATAACATCTATCCACTTCCTCGCATGGCTTAATAGGTAACTTCTTTTCATCTCTGAATAATATCCCATCATATGGATGGAACACCCTTTTGTTCATCTATTCACTTATTGAAGGACATCATGGTTATGTCCACATTTTGGCAACTATATATAAAGCTGCTATAAATATTCATGTGGAGGTTTTTGTGCAGACTTAAGTGTCGAACTTATTTGGGTAAATATTAAAGAGTTCAGTTTTTAATGACAAAGCTAATGTTTCATTGGTTAAAAATGTTCTACCTGAGAAAACTCTCTCATTGGCATTTAGTTAGCAATATTTAGATAACTTGATATACAAGAGTTTCTAAAGGTATTTATTTCCTCAAGGGCCCATCCATTATCTAGGATAAAGTAGGGTACACACTCATTTTGCACATGCATGCAAGTCCTGTTACAGAGAGAGAGAGACCAGGGACAGGGAGAAAAAGAAATCAGCCATCATTTCTATAAGGCAGAGGTATATAACCTTGCTAAAATGCTCACCAAAAATTAAACAGACCAGTAAATGTGCAACTGTCTTCATCATGTTCTAGTAACAACTCTCAGCTAAATCAAGTTCACAGTATTTACAAAGAACCTACTATGGGCAAATCACTTGTGAACAAGGTCTCTATTTTCTATTTTTCAGTGGTTTAAGAGTGTTCTGAATTGTCTATATCAGTGATTCACAATGTTCTTAAAAAGAAATTTCCATGAAAACCAAAGCAATGAATCATTACATTAAGACGGTGACTGTATTACAGTCTTGTAAGTCCTTTCCTTAATCTTCCTAGGATTGTCTTGATTTTTCTTAAATCCTACATAAATCCAGATATTTTCTCCAAGTCACAATGTTGAATCAGCTAATATATAAAAACCCATTTGTTTTATATGAAGAGAGATCTACTTCTTAATTTTAGCAGCAAATATAAAAAATGAATAAGAAGTAAAAGCCATTGCTAAAAAATTTAAAACAGTTCTTTTAACTATAGCTTTAAAATTCAATGGTTTGTAATACATTTAAGACTGTATTTAATCTTATATAATTTTTAAATTATAAGCTTATACTGAAGGAAGCATGTTTTAATATATTTTAAGATTATTTTGTAATTACCCTGATGTGATTATTACATATTGAGTATATATATTGAATTATCATATTGTACTTCATAAATACATACAACTAAAAAAATAAATTAGAAGATTATTCTATTAATATTCCCCCTAGCATTTGTCAGTCCTACACTATTATCTCATTATTCCAAATTTTGCCTGAGAATTAGGTCCATTAACTACCAAAGAGACACTGATGTCCTCTACACCCTGATGGCCTGCGGTGTTTTAGAAACAGTGCGTGCTCAAAAACAAAGTTCTCAATCATGACAGCGGGGACTTGAGCTGTGATTCCTGAGTCTCTCACTCTGGAATTACCACATGAGACTTAGGAGCTCTCCTAAAACTTCAGTAACAAGCCAATCACCTCCTCACTAACAAAAGTTTATTCAATGTTCTAAAGTCAAAATAGCAGTTGTGGAAGGAGATCCAAGAGTAATAGTAAAGATGAACATGTAGAAGTAACAAGCAACAAAAATGCCTGAGGCAGTACTAAAAGGGTAAGAGCCTGTAAGCAGGTGACCGGCAGTACCAAATACCTGACTATGCTGTGCTTGTATGAGAAGCCAGCAACCATTTCAAACTCCCATTCGTGAAGAGCTAAAAAATCATTCCTGTGACTTGCATGCAATTCCTGCTATATAGTTAATGTGCTGTATATACTGTGTCCTTTTGTGTCAAAATCCAGTCTGGCTAGGCAAAAGAGCTAGCCGTCATTCACCAGCTTCAACTAAGCAGCCTGATTGAAACCAGCTGAGCCAGTGACATCACCACAGGCTTTTTACTATAAAAAGGGCAAGCTCTGTGAGGTCAGGAAGCAGAACTAAGCTCTGTGAACAGAAGCCAAGCGGGGAGACAGACAGAAGAGCCAAGAGAAGTTCAGAGGAGGAGAAATTCATTCCAAGAAGCAGCCAGACTGAGCAATTTGTTCAGAGACAGCTGCAGAAGTAAAAGGCACACAACAGAAATTTCCCTTAGGAGTTAGGGACTGCTGTTTCTCCCAAAGAAGTAAGGAATCAAAAGTGAAGCCTCAAAGGGGAACTAAAATGAAGCTTTTTCAGATGTTCCATTGGTGAAACTGAATTAAAGTGTAACATCACCACAGAAATTCTGAAGTCTTTCACTCAATGTATATTAACTGAGTTCCTACTACATATCAGGCACTGTTGTAGGAAGAAGGGCTACATTAGTGAATAAAATGGACAAAAATCAGTACTGCTTTAGAGCATATATTCTTGGTACGTAAGATAGCCAATACACAAATAGAGCACATGTCAAATAAGCATTATAGAAAAAAATGAAGAAGAAAATGTGGGTGGCCTGAGAGTGCTATCTGAGCAAAGGCTTAAGGAGGTGGGAAGTCAAGCCTCTTGGGTATCTGGGAGAAGAGCGTGCAGGCATGTTAAGGCTATGAGTTGGGGCATGTGTACTATGTTGCAGGAGCCTTGAGAACACTAGTGCTGCTCCTCAGAAAGAACATGGGAAAGCAGGAGTCTGAGAAAAGTTAATGTAGACTGACAAGTGAAGCTGCCAAGCAGGCATTTGGAAATATGAGCCCAGTGGCTCTGGGGAAAGCTTCAAACCAGAGACAAAAAATTAGGAACCTTGGTATAGACATGATAGGAAAACAGAGGAGATTGCTCCATAAGTGTGTTACACAGAAAAGAGAAGAAAAGTGTCCCAATGGTTAGAGGCTGGAGAGATGAAGAACATCCAAGAAAAAAGTGACTAAGGGAAAATAGCCCATGAGGCAGGGGAAAACACAGTGTGATTCTCTGGTACCTCAGTAAAGAATGTGTTCACAAAAAGACAGGTTGGTCAAGGTGCTAAATGCTGTTCTTATGTCAAGTCTGATGGGCCTACCAGTGGACTTAAGGACTTAGAGGTTACTGGAGACCTTAAAGGAGAGAGTTCCAAAGGAGAAAAGGAGGAAAGCCTTTGTGAGTACGAAGGCAGAACCAGAGGAAAAGAATCAAAGACAGTGAATGTAGACAGACATCTCTCTTGGAAAGTCTCACTCTGTGGAGAGGTAGCTGGATAAGAATGCAGGTTCAGGAAAGGGTTTGCTATTTTAAGACTGTAAAAATTATAGCACATTTTTCTACTGATGGGGATGATGCAGTAGAGGAGGAAACAGTGACTCAGAAGAAGAGGACTTCCTGGGCAGTGGGCTTGAGCAGGTAAGAAGGGTAAGATCTAGTGAAGATGCATCACCCCTCCCTCATCTGAGTGAAAATTGTTATGTGTGCTAATTTTTTTTTTAATTTTTAATGAAATTATCTACGACTGAAAGGAAGTAAAAGAACTTGCTAAAACTTTCTGAAATTCTCATTTTAGGCTACAGGACAGCTAATTTTTAAATTAACCAAATGTTAATAAGAATGTGGTGAAACACACTGATTCATCTCAGGTAGGAAAACAAACTACTGTTTAAGTTTCTTTTCTTTTCCCCTTCCTTTCATAATTTCATTTTTACTATGTTTAGTGTGAAAATAATCTTCCCTAAATTCATAAAAGTTCTTGTCTTTCCAGAACAAAGGCAGGCTTGCTAGTTCTTAAGCGTCTTGTTTGTCTTCTGTATTAGGTTTCCAAAATGCAAAATCCAGGGAGGCAAGCAGAAGAATCTGCACTCAGCATACATTCAATCAGACCCTAGAAAGCCTATAAGTACACATCCATAGGGCTTTCCATATCTATAACTGATAATTAACTTTGATATCCCTGCTCTAACTTCTCAGGAAAATAGCTAGTCCTTATAACCAGAGTATATTATCTTCCTCCCATCCAAGACAAGTTTAAAAGTATCTTGCAGTTATTCTATATTAGCAGAGATAATCCACTCACAAAATCATTTAAATTTGGCTTAACTGCTAAAACCGACTTTGAGTGGGAATGTTTTTGACAGTCTAAGCCCTGATAACCACTTCATACCCACCTAGTGGCAGCTGTAGCCAGAGCTTTCTGGACACAAAAGGCATCAGTGTCTCTCCAATCTGAACTCCAAAAAGATACTGAGGGATTCTGATGGGAGAAATGATGGGCACACCTCACCAGAGTTCAGAGGAGGATTTATTTCTGTAAGATATGGGTCTACAGCTCCTCCTGGATGATCAGTTCAATTTCATATGAAGACATGGAAAATCAGGTCCTGAATTCCCCACACTCTATTCTGAATGAGAGAGTATAGAGCACATTAACCATGTTCTGTTTAATCCATTTTGCCCCATCATCCCAGATGTGGAACACCTATAAAACTTATAGTATATAATATGTAATTATAAATAATAATAAAATAAAATTATAACATGATATTAATATAATAAGCTATAGTGATTATTTTCAACCTATTCTAATGTACCTGTGTCAGTTCCATTGAAACATTTGCAGAATTTAAAACTTGGAACTTAATAGGTTTCAATCTCTGGGCTTCCAGCCCTGCCCCCGGCACCCCCATGTTAAGCTAGTGTCTGACTCACTCTCATTCCGGATCCTTCACTTTTTTCCTTGGTTTCACCTGTTGATTTTGTACCCCAAATAATTCTATTGTCAATAGATACCCAAAGACTGCTGTTAAGATGAACTTAACATAAGACATATGAAGTGCTGAACACCTTAGCAAACTTCCCTTGCGGAGCCTGCAGAGGCACAAGAAGCAAAGGAAGGCTACTGCCCACTTCACATCCCAGAACAGGACTGAGGGACAACCTGTTCACATGAAAGTCCTGGACACATTGAGCCAGCCCATCAACTGTAATGTGAAATCTAACTTTAATAACATCAGCAGGCATTGTGCGTGTCTTGCTCTTCTATTCATCCTTAACTTACCTAGCTCAAGTATTATTTGTTCAAATGTATTAAATAAGAAAAAGCAATTTTACAAGTTCACATGATACAATTATACCACATTTCAAAGTTCTTTCTTCACGCTTTAAAACATTAAGAACAAAACAAATTCTTTTGCAGGGAGTGGGTACTACAGATTGAACCCAGGGGCATTCAACCACTGAGCCACATCCCCAGCTCTTTTTATTTTTTATTTTGAGACAAGGTCTCGCTAAGTTGCTTAGGGCCTTGCTAAGTTGCTGAAAGTGCCCTTGAACTTCTGTTTCAATACTCCTGCCTCAGCCTCCCAAGCTGCTGGAATTACAGATGTGCCCCTCCATACCCAACACAAAACAAACTCTTTAAGAATGGAAGCCGGGCTGGGGCTGGGGCTCAGCAGTTGAGCGTTTGCCTCATCTGTGTGAGGCACACATAAAATAAATAAAGGTATTGTGTTCATCTACAACTTAAAAAATATTTTAAAAAAAAGAATGGAAGTCTACACTACTAAGTTTAATCACAAACTTTTAGCATTATTGTGCAAAATAAAACAATGATAATAATTTACAAAAAGATCCAAATTTCAAAAAAAGGGATGTCTTCTCTTTTTTAAAAATTTTGTTGGTTGTTTTTCATTATATGTGACAGCAGAATCCATTTTGTTCGAATTATACATGCATGGAATATATCTTTTTCTATTTGTCTTTTCAAACACTTAGTTTTAACATTTAGCTGATCAACAACATAGTTCTAGATAAAAGCATGCATTTATCCCCAACCTAACAACTGATTTTCTGACTGGAGGTAGCACAATCTCTAGGCCTTGGGTTCATGTATAATAAGAAAGCACTGGTTAAAATGACTCACATTGTTTGTCTTATCTGTAGTGTTCTATGATTTCTTTCTATTCAACATTATAATATTAATCTCCCAGGTTAGTGAACTTTTACTCAACATAGAATAGAATTATTTTACATGGGCAATAAAAATAGTAAGTCAGGAAAAATACAAGTATATTAGCAAATAAAAGTATTTTAAACTTAGAAAATCAGTACTTGCATGGAAAAAAGATGCCCTTTACATAATGTGACAGATAACTCTTGAAATTGCTGCCGGGCTCAAACTTCCTTCTGCCCTGGGAACTGTCATCAGCGCTCCTACATATACACAGCAATTCTGCAACCCAATAGTTGGCTAATTTGAGCACAGACACCAGATTCATGCAGATGCAAAATTTTTTTTCTCCATGTGTTACTGTTTTGATCTGGTAAACACTGGCTGGTACCACTAAGAAGTCAGTCACGGTAACAGCAGCTCTGAAGAACCCACCACTCCTGCTTCCATTCAACCCAAATCAGTTCTGAGTCCCTGTGCCCACCCTGGCTCCTTCCTATCCTTCTCAGAATTGGTAAGCTCAATTATTCCTACAGTTCCTTTAAATACTAAAAACTATATAAATTTAGATTTTAGATAAATTTAGATTAATTAAAACAAAAAAATACTAAAAACTACATAAATTTAGATTTTAGATAAATTTAGATTAATTAAAACAAAACAAAACAAAAAATTAGAACGCAGTTCCTCAGTTGGGCCAGCCACATTTCAAGTGCTCAACTACTGGTTACCAGGCTGAAAGCCATTTAGGAAGGATATTTCCACCACTGGGAAATTTCTAGTGGACAATGCTGCCCAGACTCCTCTGACAGACCTCCTCTGTCCTTAAACTGCTAGGCTCAGGATTTGTTTTGTTTTGGGTGGGTATATTTTTCTTTGTCTTTTTTTTTTTTTTTTTTTGATTTGCATCTATGAGCATCTCAATCAAAAGAAATGACATCTTCTTGGAAACCTTGCAAGATGACCAGACACCCTCAAATGTTTTAAGCTATGGAGTTAATTCACTTTAAAATTTAAAAATGATTCCCATCACTCATGGACTCCTTCGGGGTCACAGAAACATGGAATTTTAAAGCTTGAGAAAACCTTAGCAAATATCTAGTTCAATTTCCTGTTTTTTTTTGCACAAGAAGATATTAAGAACCAGAAAGTTTATAACTGGCTTTTGTTTCTGAGCTGCACTTAAATTTGGTTTAATAGGTTATTTAACACGAGATAAACAGGATACCGACTAAAATGTAATATGCAACATAACTCTGCAAATCCCATGATTACACAAGTAACAAGGCATGAAGTTTAAATATTTATTTACTCATCAAGCTGTTTCTACACTGAATCCTTCCCACTCCCCACCTCCATCACTCTTTTTTCCATTTGTTTTGTAAGGTGTATTTGTTGTGGTTACCATTGAGTTCAATGTCATAACTCCTCATATCTAAAAAGCACAGAAAACATTCTGTACTTTCAAATCAGGGAGCATACAAATGCATTTGTTATTGTAATTTTTATTTTGTACTAGAACCTTTATGTTCAAACCTTCCACATGATTAGTCATCAGTACAGATTAGAATCTGGGTAGCTGGAGATTTTTTTTTCAGTTGCTTTTAAACAAATAGTAACCAAATACAATTTTAAAATATGTGGATTAAAATGCCATACCTATTCATCAATAGATTTAAACTAGCTACAGCAAGTTCCTTCAGCATCTTTACAAAGCAATATGTGATTCCTAATGAAAGGAAGGAAGGAAGGAAACCATGTGGGCAAACAAACCCCAAAACTGACAGGAACAAGGATCTCGCACCTAACTGTGGTGAACTCTGTCATCATCCACTCAGCACAGAGAACTTAAAGGTTTCTTTCAGGTAAATATAGAATTCAAAATTTGTGCAATATCAATTTTGATATAAAGGTTTCCTCTTAAACTATTCTTGTATTTCTTGCTTTCCTAAAGTCAATTGTTGTCAAGTGCTGGGAGTTTATAACCTCCCAAATACCCTTTCCATTAAAGATAAATTATACTTCTTATCCATATAGATATGCGTCTGATATGGCTAATCCATAAATAAATGGAATACAGTGGTTTGGCCCCTGCACAGAACAAACCATTGCAGACCCATCTCTTTGTATGGCTATTCTTTCTTAAGGGTAAGCAAGCAAAGACTGCCCCTGGCTTTATCACATCACACAAACCAATGTTCCGTATCTTCTGAAACAAGGATACACACGTCAAAGAATTAACTAAGACTACTTTCTTTTCCCTTCCCTTTCAATCACTAGGGTGATTCTATTTATTTGTTTCACAGAATTTCTACCCACGCGGGTGTTGGGCCGTTCCTATCTCCAAGAAACACGTATCCCAAAATGGTCAAGCATGACCCGCAAAGTCAGCAAGAGGAGGTCCTGAACTTATCAGTGCTGCCACTTTGAGTCATGCCATTAATCAATGCCAAAACGAACCTTTACAAATCAGGCCCATGGAGTGCAGCCCAAGAACCTGCTGTAGTCTCTCCATGGAAAGTTTTGGCCAAAAGCTTACACAACAAAAACAAAGAGGCAAAACAGCAGAATCGCCAATACCTAAATTGCATTGCGAAAGCATGTGTTCTTTAGAGAAAATGTGTAAAAGCCAATAAATATATCTCAAGGCCAATGAATACAAATGCCAACCATAATCTTGGAATGGCTTTGGCTCAGACACCTGACTCTTTTAAAATACTTGCATACACCATGGAGAGGGTCACAAATTATTTAGATTATAATATTTTGCACCTGGAAATAGTTATTACAGTGAAAAGTTACCTAGAAAGTAGAAAAATCATGCCATCTTAGAAGTGAAATTTATGGAGCTCATTAATTTTAATAAAATTCAAACCACTGATTTTTTAAAAATTTTTCTTATATAATTGAAGGAACTCATGGCCGTACTTGGCATCTGTTGGGCCTAATCTTCATTTCAGCATGGAACTCTAAATACTACTACAGGCTACTGTATGTGTCAGAGTTTCACCTAAGGTTCATTTTAACCATTATTCCAAAACTGGTTACAGTAAAGCTATAAAAAATTAAGTGTTAGGTGTTTGGCTCCAGCAGCCACAGCTGGTCATGACAAGCCATCATGGAGGAATATGAAGACCTACAAAAGGAGCCTGGTCCTTTAACAAGGTCTGAGAAACTGGGTCAGCTGTCACCTGTGATGGGGTTCAGCCTCTCACAGGAGAGTGGTTAGCTGCAGCAGCCCAGGATCAGTTTTCGACAGCTGGGATTTGAACCTTAACGCTTTGAAAAGTCCTCCTAAACTTTTTTCCTAGTGGAAAACACATATATTTTTTCCCAGCAGGTTTTAAATTGTACAAAAGGGAAAAAGAAAATGTGCATGTGTGCATAATATTTTTTTCTCTTAAGAAAAAAAAATCAGCACTTTAAAGCTATCTACTCAGCATTTAATGTTTAAAGATTAAATAAAAACTCATTCTCAAATTCATATTTCATTTCTCAAACCCAGTAACTGACAGAAAAACAAAGTAGCTACTAGCAGAAATACCTTGGCTAATTTATCTTGTTTTAGTAAAGTCTAAAATATTCGAAATAGTCACTAGTTGTACGTCTTTGATTACTTTAAGCATAGTTTAGGCATGAGAGTCACAACTGAGAAAGTCATGTTCATGTTTACATATACTTTTAACTTTTTATTATGTACATTTAATACTGTACCACCATAAGAGCCAAAGTTAAGAAAAGCTGTTAGAAAGAGTGATGTTGACCTTTCTTCTTGACTGAGTTCTTGTTTTGAAAATATTCAGCATGGAAACACCAATCTCTGATCTAAGGATAGCAAGCACTTTAATATATATGTATGGAGGGTGCTAACTCTCAGCATCGAGTACAGAGTTCAGGAACCCCCAAAAGCCTATCGTCTCCTATTAAAGGATACTGGGTCCTAGGCTTTAAGGATCCAACATCTTCCCATATCCAGGGCAAGGAAGATGCTCACCATTTCAATCAGCAAACAGAATTATTTTTCTACCTTCCAAAATGGCTGTCTTGCATGGCATTAAAAAAAAAATAGTAACTAGTTTTCTATGAATTTTAGCTCTTTTCTGTTTCTGCTCTCCTTTGCCCCAATTGTGGAAATCAGACAGGTTGAAGAGACTGTCACATTCAAGAAAGCCCTCTGTCCTGCCAGCTTAAAGTTATGCCAGCAACCAAAGTAGAATCTGCTATAAAAATAGGAGTCGAAGGAATCCAGAAAGGCCAAGCTTATTGGGAGGCCAAGGGTTTACACCACCCGCAGCTCTTGGTGATAGAAGTGCAAGGCTCCATCTCAAGGAGCTATAGCACTAAACTTCTCTGGCAAATTAATCAGTTAAATTAATGAAATCACTAAATTGGCCAGGTGTCTGGCTGAAAAACCAAAATCAGTCATTATTTATAACATGCATATGTGTTTGTCTGTATATGTGTGTGCACACTGTAGAGTCACAGGTGAAGGACATTAATCTTTTGCCCTTTTACAAGTCTTAGGTTATACATAAGGTCCATTTACTTTACTGAAGTAAAATAATGGTCACCCACGCAAAAAAAAGAAAAAGTGGAAGGGGATCACCTACAAACCTAATGGAAAACTACATACAAAATTAATTAATTCTTCCCAGGTCATCTGAATGTTCAGGTACCCTCGATTCAAAGAATTCATAGATTTACAATGATTTTAAAAGGAAAAAAAGGGATTGGCAGCAATATAGTGCTACCAAAAGCAAGAATAAGCATGCTAGTTACAGAGGCATGACGATGTCTGTGAGGTGGTAAAAATATTATCTGTATATTTTTAAAAAATAAAGGAAGCAGCTGTCTAAATATTTTAGCTTTATTCCAAAAAAAATGTTTATACACTGTTCTGAGGATAGAAATAACCCAAGTTAAGGCAATGCTTTAACCATTAAAATACACACACACACACACACACTCACACACACACACTCACACACACACACAGCAAGGTCCTGTTGCCTTCATCCTTCTCCTTTCTGATGTGAGGCATTTCCTCCTGACTTGATTATTAGATGGAAATCTTGAAAGTGAGAGCATCAATATCTATCACTCTCCAACAGTACAAGAGAAAAGGAAAAAAAGTTCATCTTTTACTTTCCTGTTTTAATATAAAAAAAACACATTTATAAACCCATTATAAATATAATGCAAATCCAATTTGATTAAAAGATATAGCTACACTAGCACTACAAAAATTAAATGTACAGCAAAAATGGCTTCAAACCTAAAATATGCTTTTTATTTTGCAGATATCCTTTATCTCTGTATACCTTAGTAATCTTAGTTATTATCATGGTTTGCTTATGGTTTTTTACTCTACATTTTCATTTGACACATCACTGTAAACATTTCTATATGCACATTTTTGTGGTTATAATCACCAAGAATTCCATAATATTCCACAAATTTAATAAGCTATATATTCATTTGCTTGATTCTAACCTGCCTTCTGAGAGAATGGGCATAAGATGGAGTCACTCTTATTTGAGGAGGACTATCGTGATTTCCATTGTTCTGTTGTTAGATATTTAGGGTGATTCCAATTTTTCCCCCTCCTTTTGTAGCTAAACCTGCAATGACCAACTTCATGTAATTATAACTCCTTTACTCAGTTGAATTACTTCTTTGTGATTAATTCTCAGGTAGATCATTGAGTCAATGGTTGTAAACATTTTCAGCAACTAGAGTGTGGCATTGGCTTTATAAAATGTACATACCCACTTATAAAACCAGGAGTAGCAAAGTAAAACAAAATGCCCACTATTTATTTCAGTATCAAGACAACTACAGGGTCAATTTTTAAATTCTCTTAATATTTTTTCACCTTTTAGAATTAAAAAAAAAAAATGCATGCTGCCAGATATATCAAAGATATATCTCCCAGAGTACAGAATAAAATCAACATTCTTCTGATGGCAAAAATCCTTTCCCTTGTGTGACCACTTCTACAATGTGGTATATATCTCTTCTCTTATATACACAAGTTTATGTGTATGTATGCAATTTTTGAAAATTTCATTTTACAGAAGTAAATCTCTCCCTGTTATCAACTGCAAGTTCATAGTATCATTTCTAGGAATGTCTCATTCAAATATCACTTGATTCCAACTATACATTCCATTTAGCAACATCACTAGGTATTCTGTCGATTTTAGATTAACTGCCTCTCGCAGATACCCTAAAACAAGATAATTCCAGTGTGTGTACATATGTATGTACGTGTAGGTATCAGATTACCTTCCCAAAGAAGCTGAAGACTAATAACAAAACAGGCTTGTGTACCCTAACATCATGCTCTTGAGGTGGAGTACAAGGTGTTGGTCTGACATCAGAAATGTGCTGCCCAGGGGAGGACAATCAAGACTGACCAATGACACCACTGCACCGAGCAATATGAAAACCCAAAGTGATGTTTGTTTGTTTGTTTGTTTTTAATAAGGTTGTTTAAACCTTTATTCTATTTATTTATTTATTTATTTATTTATTTATGTATTTTGTATGTGGTGCTGAGGATTGAACCCAGTGCCTCACCCATGTGAGGCAAGAGCTCTACCACTGAGCCACAACCCCAGCCCCAGTGACGTTTGGTTTTTAGACATGAGTAACATAAAGTTAAAAGTTAACAGGAATTGATGATATGTGTCAGAAATGGTGCTTTCTCTAAAGGACGTATCTGTGTTTCTCTTATGGCTTAAGCCATAAGCTCCCTCTATGAGGAAGATCCCTTCTGTCACCACTCTGTTTGATCTTTCTGGGGCATTCTCAGGAATATTCTTCCATAACCCACACCTCTCCTGTTAAAAGCTATAGAACTAGGGTAGAATCGCTACCTCAACTAAATCATCCCCATATTTGCTTTTCCTCCTCACCTTTTATTTTTCACATATATCTATACCTGGCATTTTCTTATTGACTTAATGTATGTACTCCTGTATGTAACTCTAAGCGTAAGGAAGGAATATCTCTTTATTCATACTTCATGTCAACAGATATTCACTAAACACCTACTTGTGCTAGATGAAGGGAAGGGAAGTCAATGAAACAGGCCGAACTGTGTTCCCTTGGGAAGCCCCCATTCCTACAGAGACAGGCAGGCCACTCACAAGAGCAAAACAGAATGTCAGAAGGTTGTGAGCGTTGTGGAGAAGAATTAAACAAAGAAGGAACAAAAAGAGTGCCAGGTAAAGGTGGAGGTGTGTGGCTGCAATTTACACACCCTCTCCAATACCTGAAAGAGGGCCTGGGGCAGTTAAGAAACAGTAGCTCATGGCATGGGCTAAAACCAAACAGCACATCCAACTCCCTGAGTACAGTGATTGATTTTGAGATATGCAAATAAAATCAGAGCCATTCAAATAGAAGAGACATGGCAGCAGGAAGGCTCCACCAAATTTAGTGTTGGGAACACAAAAACAAGGCTTGGACCTGCCATAGCCATTTTGCTACCATGAGCACAAAGCCATTGTAGCTTGGAAGGCAGAACGAAGGAAGGCTGAAGCCAGGAGAGCTAAGTAACAAGCACTGGTTACATCATTTGATTGGTTCAATCAATACCTGAAGACTTTTGGACCTTGATGCATGCAGCCACTTAAGGCAGTAAGAGCCTCCAAGTCAACTAAGTCAGTTCTCCAGAGGTTGAGACAACTTTGTCCTTTGTTTCCACTCACAGTTCTCTTAGGGGCCATTTCTTTTTTGGAAAAGTTAGAGTTGCTGTGTGACATTATTTAATCCACTCTGGGCCAGGTTTCCCATTATTTGCAACCTAATGAGTCTACACTGACATGCATTCTAATTTATTATATAAAGTTAATGCAGATTATGTTCCCAGCACGTCATGCTTTGGAATATTTTCTCTACTCTCCACTCTTAGTCTCAGCCAAGGGAAGGCTCTCCTATCTACCAATCCACATCCATATTTCCACCTCCTTCTCAAAGCTTTCACCTATTAATACATGCATTATTTATTCAGTCATTAATTCTAACCAGTGTTTAGTAGGCATTGTCAGGCACTGAGAATAAGATTAATAAGGCACTGTCTTTGTTCTCAAGGACATTTTGAAAGAGAGAGGAAACACTGGAATATATATCTGAAATAGTAAATGCAGTTGCTTGAGCAAAGATGATGGTAGTGTGAAGAATGGGAAGACCAAAAATTCCTTTGCAATTGTCTAGAACTTTCCTCACCTTCTCTCTCCACACTGATGGCATCAATTTAATGCACATAGCTCTCAAAGCGCAAGGCATCTCTGCCCTAAAAGGTTATCAGGTCTTTGAGGCAGAACTGTCCAGTCCTTTTATAGCTTCCAAAAATTCTAACATGTAAGTCTCCAATAAATGTTTATTAAATTCAAATATGAGTGTTTCATACTCAAACTTTGGAAAAGATCATAAACGCCCTTTATTTGTAACACTAGTTAAGTTTCATTGCATTTAGACACAATACCAATGTTATATCTTTAAGCAACTTAAAGCTTATCAGAAGCGCTAATCCTAAACTATCAGCACATGCATCACCCAGGGCATCTCCTCATGGCCTTGAAGTCAGCCCAGTTTTCATAGGTCCAAATAACTTCCTGCTTTTTTTCCACTCATAGCAGTTCTTTGAGGTGCCAAGAGGATAATTCCTTTACAAAGTTTCCCTTTCAAGCACCATATACAGAAGACATTAAGCTGTGGCAATGAACGATATATTATTTAGTGCCACAATACTCCTTAAGCAAGCAGTTATCTCAATTTAGAAAACAAAAAACTAGAAGACAGGTGGACTAAGTAGAACTAAGTAAGTACAGCTTTTAGTCCTCAGGTTATGGCAAACAAGAAGAAACAAACAAAACAAAAAACAGGATGTGGAAGGTCGGGACAATATGTTCCTGAAGAAAATTTTACAAATTCTCAAGAGTTGATATGATTTAAGGAGAAAAAAAAAATGTATTTTTCAAAGATAGTGACTACTGAATCTATTTTGCATTGAAGTGCCTTTCAGTAATGATAATCTAATACATAATACCGTGTTATGTAAATATTTAAAATATTTTTCTAAATCTGTGTGGATATTTACAGGGCTATGACAATTTTGAAAAATGAACTTGTTAGCCATCTTGTCCAAATCTCATCCACTCTTTCAACGTGTTATACTGCAATTGTGGTACTGGTCATAATACATACATATCATAATGCTGGTGCTATAGACAAAATGCATGAGTGGGGAAGCTGGCTTTGGAAAGTTGGCCTAGATGTACTCCTCACTTACAATGGGGTCTCTGGGCCACTGCACTCCAAGGCTCAGGGCAGGAAGGGTGAGAAGCACAGAAACACAGCCTTCCTTTTCTCCATGTTAATCCTACGCCCTTTTGTTTCCTCCTCCCTCATCTCCTAGCTCCATTCCAGGCACTATCATGAGTCTCTTTAGCCCTTTCTACACATTTTGTCTTTCTTTTCCATAACAGCTGTTACTGATTGCCCAGAGTCTAGGACAGGGAATGAGGCAAACTCAGGAAAACTATAACCCTCAGGCCTCCAAGAAACACCTCTCTTCTTCTCCATGAGGACAGGGACATTGTCTGTACTTCTGACACTAGCACTGGGCCTGGCAGACAGCAGCCCAGCCAGGGCTTGTTTCCTTAAGGAAGGAATGGTGGTCACATTCTCTTTGCAGTTCGTTACTCTAAAGCATTCCCTCCTTTTCACTACCTAGAAGATGCTGCTGTTCCCACCTACATGTCTACTGACATGTAATGAGACACCAGAAAGAACTATATTCAGATGTCTAAGCCCTGCCTTTCTCTCTATCAGGGTCATACATTGAAGTGTCCTCAGGCAAGTCAGTCCTTCAGTCTCCACTGAACCAATGGATTCTTCCGTGTTTCTATTCCTATGTTTTAAATGTTCCTACAGCTTTGCTTTTATTGTGTTTCTTGATTTGTTTTCTTCTCTGGCTCTCTCCTGCTCCGTGAGGGCAGGGACATCATCTGTATCCTCAGACTCCAGCAATGAGCCTGACAGACACCTAGGGGGCATGCTGTAAGGAGAATCCAACACAAACATTACTTCAACACTTTCAAAGCTAGCCTATTGAAGCAATATAGATAGAATGATCTGCATTTTTAGTAGTGCAGTCAATTAGTTATCAGTTAACCATGTTACCTTGGGAATGGCACCATCTTTAAGCCTTTGTGTACAATGAAGAAGAGGAAAAATATTCTCAGAGCAAATGGAATAGAGATGGGAGGACAGCTAGTAAGAATCACTTATGGAAAATGAGTGAGATAACAAAAATAATTCCTTGGGCCCTGTCTTCATGTTCCAACACTGGTGTGGGACTCAAAGCATTCCTTTTTGAGAAAGGTATCTCTTCAAATAATGCTGGTGCACTGATGCCTACCAGCACATCACACCACTTATGAGCCACCAAATTAGATGAGCTTTAAGGGACCTTGTAGATCTAGCCATATATAACTATAGGACAGACACTAAATTTTACCAAATCTATTCTTTTACCCATGTATTTTTCAGCATTATAATTTGATATCCACATATCAAGTAAATGCTATAATATTTGTCCTATATGCAGCTAATTGATTAATTTGTCTCACTGAGAGACACATTTAAGTCTCTAACACTGCTGTATTCTAAGAGTGTGCTTTGTGAATTTTAATGGTAAAAACTAATATACTTCATACTACAATGGGGAGACAGAGACAGTCCCGTCCATCCAGGACAAGGTGTCTCAACCTTGATACTAGTGACATTTTGTGCCAGCTAATTTTTGTTGGGAAGGGAATGTTCTATGCGTTGTAGGACACCAGCGTCTCTGGTCTCTACTCACTTAATACCAGTACCCACCCCTTAGTTGTAGCAACTAAAACTATCTAGGGAAATTGCCAAAGCCACCCTGACTCCTATCTTTGAAACCACTAAGGGAATAATATTAAAATAACTAATCATCTAGGGTCTCAAAATATAAAATACCCATTAAGGTGATCATCATACAAAGATAGGCTATGGTATCATTATGCAGTTAGAATCCTTTCTTGTCTGAAAGAATATTCACTTATACAGTAGTAGCTTAAACACTTCATGAATAATCAGGAAAATGGTTGTATCAAAATAAGTATCTATTTTCCAATTTGTACATAAAACTTACATAATAAGAAAATCTCCATCACTGAGCACATACATGTCCTAAGACTATTAAGAGATTCTAGCTGGGTGGGGTAGCATATGCCTGTAATCTCAGAAATGCAAGAGACTGAGGCAGGGAGATAGCAAGTTCGAGGCTAGCCTCAGCAACTTAGTGAGATCCTGTCTCAAAAAAAGAAAAGAAAAGAAAAGAAAAGGCATGGGGATGTGGCTCAGTGGTAAAGCACCCCTGGGTTCAATCTCAGTACTCGGGGGTGGAGAAAGTTTCTAAATAACATTTCCTGAACTTTCCTTTTGGAAAACTGGACACCTTCATTGAAAACCTCATTTTAGATCTCATGAGTTAAGACTATGTCTAGACAGAATAAAACGCCACAGTGGCCTGCCTGGTTTCTTGACTCCTTTGCTTCAAACTTTTTTCTTTGGTGTCTAAACTATAGCTTGTTGCTGTCAACACTCAAAATTTAACTGGTTAATTAGCAGATGTACAAATAACTTCTCCTCTGGGCCTTGCTTTCCATAACATCCTAAAAATGTTTCTATACCTCCATGTGAGTACTCTTCAGAACTTGTTCTGAACCCCAGGAGGTGTGAGAAGAAAAATCACCAATTCACAACAGGAAGAGAAACCTTTTCTTTCAGGAAACCAAAGAAAACAACTTTTGAACTTCAAACTTCTTTACCACTGTAAGAAAAATGTCTCCTTCTCAGTGAGTTTTCCTACTTAATGGATTTGGAAGCAGGCAAGAGTTTTGTTTTTATTCCTAAAGGAATATTACATATCTTTCAAGTAGAACATGTCAAGAAGACACACTGACATTAAAAAATATATATTTCCACATTTAAACATGGTAGAGTAAAAGAAATTGCCTAATCTCATTAAGAATTAGCAATCTTGTAAAAGCAGGTAATTTTATCAAAAAAATTCAGTTGATCTCAATCACAGAAACCGTTAAGTCACTTTAAATTCCCTTGTCTCATTTACAGTGGTGATAAGAAATTAACCATTACCTATGGAATATTTTTTGCAGCTACAATTAAACACTAAAGTTTAACATATGCACAATTTTTTAAGTTTACTACTCATCTAGAGTCTAATAGTCCACATCTCTCCCAGAGTCTACCATTGATTCACTTTCCTCCAGCTTCTTAAAAGCAGTATGAGTGAATGACAGAGACAAAACAAAGATGAATGAACTGCTTTCACTACGCTCCAGGTTTTGATAATCCAGTTTATCTTTTTTGCTTTGGGTTATCCTCTTCAAAAATAACCACAAGGAGCTGGACACGGTGGTGCACGCCTGTAATCCCAGCACTTTGGGAGGCTGAGACAAGAGAATCTTGAGTTCAAAGCCAGCCTCGGCAATGGCAAGTTGCTAAGCAACCAGTGAGACCCTGTCTCTACATAAAACACAAAATAGGGCTGGGGATGTGGCTCAGTTGGTCAAGTGCCCCTGAGTTCAACCCCCAGTACCAAATAAAATAAAATAAAATAAAATAACCAGAAGGTAATTAGGAGAATATGTACATTCTCTATTTCAAGATGGAATTTTTTTACGTCCTATAAATTTTGATAGCCACATCATTTTATTTAAGGATTTTTATCACAGGCTAATTTTCTTGAGTATTTCAATCAGGTTACTCTTTGTTTCCCAATTTTTGTTTCTGGCTTATTATTACAAATGTGCAAAAAGGTACATAATACATTTATGAGTACAACTGACAACAGAAAAAGTCCCACACCTACAAGTCAGGAGACTGATGAACAGAGCTGAAGTCAATGAGTCACAGTAAACACTGCTAACTCCTCCATACACAGGTCCACAGTGAAGCTACCACAGAAATGTTTTGAAGTTAAATAAGAATATGTTTAAATAATATACATTGAAAATGAGAGCTTGTGAAACATTTCAATACGTGTAAAACTGGACACAATAGTATTCTAGGAACTTACAATCCTCAAAATACCATTGGCTCAGAGTAGCAAAATAATAATTCTTTTTCTTATTTTCTTTTCTCTTACATAAAGTTAAGTTGCTCTGTCAATGACATTAGCAGGTGACACATTCTCTGAGCCTCCCTAAGCATCTCTATTTCTTTTAAAGTTTCAATGGGATTCATCTCAGATTAATAAATTAGTCAATTCTATGCCTAACACATAGTAAGTACAAGAGTACTTCATTTCAAATACAGAACCTAAGGCATGGGGCAAAACTAATCATGCCCCTAATCATTTACCCAGTTCCAAGAGATTACAAGATGAGCAAGATGAACTGGCTCTCAGAAGTCACTGCCTGAGCAGGACAGAGCCAGCAGATCCATGTAAATAAGGTAAAGAGAAGGTAGCCTACTGTTTCTTCAAAACCACAGGTTAGCCACACAGAGGGCAGACTGAACAATTACCTCTGTTTCCAGAAAAAGGAACCCACTGGGTGACCAGACCTGGGAAAAGGTCAACTAGGCCAACACCCACACAGAGACAGCTGCTGGCATACACTCCCCTCTGTCATGACAGAAGCCTCTGTAGACTTGTCCCCTACTATACTGTGCAGGAACAGCGGTCTAGCCAAAAGAATTCCCTGCATTAAATCTCAGATACTAAAGGTCTGCTGGGTATAGTTTTTATCATTTTTAAATGAAATTATGAGCATTAGCTCTGTGTATTTCTTTCATGCCTTTTCCTAATGTTATTGACCCTTTTGTAGCTCAGCTGTTTGTATGTTTCTCTCCACAGTTTCAGGGGTAAGAACACATGATACAAAGCAATGGGCCCAGGAATCAGGGAACCAGCTCTTAAATTAACTGGCTCTACTCATACTTCTCCACTAGGCTTTCTCCAAAGGTTCCTCGCAGTTTCAAAGACCAAGAATTCTAGTATTTTCCCCCACAAAAAAACCCCTAGAATCAGCACAAAGCAGTGGGTCTGACAGCTCCTTCTATGACAGACTTATAGAAAGGTCCACCCTCAGATAGACAAAGAGTCCCTAAAATGCAGCCCAGCGTCATTCAGAACCAAAGTCTCAGAAAACCTTTAAAAGTAAATTAAAGCAAGCTTTTTTTTTTTTTTTTATTTCAGGTTATAAGGTCAGCTCTAATAACTGGCTGTCAATATCACATCTAGCAAGAATCTTTGGATAGATACAGATATAAAAATGCTTATGAATAGATTTTATGTATCAGAATGTCAGAGTTTTGTCCTCTCTTTAAAATGCTGAAAAACAAATGCTTGATTTTTTTTAATCTTAATAATCCACTATAGCAAACATGTAACTGGTGCTGATTCAATGCATTTACAATTTCCATTACAAAACATTAAACTTATTTTCATCAGGTCCTAATCATTAGCAGGTAAAGATATATTTACACTGTCCACCTTATCATGAAGGACTGGTATCTTACAAAGTCCTATAGTTATTTTAAAAGAAATCCTTTCAACACACTTTTAGTGAATACTTCTGTGTGCCCAACACTGTTTGGCACAGTGTTTGCAAAGCTGATTAAGATAATGGTCTCTGCCCTCCAGAAACAGTCTCCTAGAGAGGAAGAAAAAAAAAGTAAATAGACCAATAACAGAATAACACAGTATATTTCAGAGAGGCAAATAATTTGGGTCATAAGGACAAATAAGCTAACATATTATCAACTTTATTTAACATATACAAACTAATAAGACTAGTACACACACATATTAAACATTGCAAGTTGTTAAGTCAAACTACCTGTAAACACTTTGTATCCAGGAAATGTGAATCATAGTAGCATTAGAAAACACAAGAAACATAATAAAACATTAGTCAGAAAACTTATTTGGATCACATTGTCAAGGTCACACACCTCAGCTTGGGCTTAAGTGACACATAAAAGACAAAGATCATGTTATAAAGGTAAACTGTGATGATAATCTACTAGTGAAATGGCATTAGTGTTGTTACTATGGTGATGAAGCAACATTTGCCATTACTTTTTAAATTAACTTTTCAAATTAACTTTTATGTTAATTAACTTTTATGTTACACAACACTTCATATGGTGGTCATAAATGTTATTCCAGATTGTATGGTATCTCCACTCGCCAAAAGTAATTTACCTGAATAATTCTGAGTCCTCTCTATACTCAGATTATCATGTTTTTTATCACTGTTTATATAATTTGTTGAAGAAAACTTAAAAATGGAAAAAGTACTAAACTAAAACTTTATCAATCTTAGGAAACAATTCAAGATATAAGATTTTACTTTTAAGGCATTTAAAATGTCCTTAACAGAACTCATAATTCAATGCAGTTACACATTACACAAACTTTCTAAAAAGCACATACATACATTTATATATAAAATCTCATTTATATAAATACATACACTCACACACAATAATGACATATAATGCAGCACTCAAACTGTTGAATGTCCAAATGTTATCAAAACAATAAAAGTCTATCTAAAATCAAAAAACAACTTACAACTAGAGAATTGATATGTTATCCTCTATCTATGTACAATGAGTCAATTTACACTGTCAACATGTAAGCCTAAATAAAACAAGAATAAAAATTAAAAAAAAAAAAAAAAAAAAAGAACATGATCCTTACTACTTTCTAAATGAGGCCCTTTCTATGTGGCCAAAGGAGTTAGTGTTATGAATCACCCAGTTTACTAGATCATTCTTGACCTAAATAGTGCAACCATACTCACTTCTGAGAAAATTAATCCTACTGAGTTGTTTAAAGAATGGTTTACATATTTTAAGTGGACTTTTTTGTACTTCTGTACATACTTAATATAATACATAGTCCGATTAAGTTTCTCTTTTGAAAGCTATATATATATATATATATATATATATATATGCACACATATATGTAATCAACAGAAACTACCAAATAATGACCCAATTAAAATAAAGCTTACAAATCAGTAAATGTTTGTATTTGTTTTCTACAGCAATTGGTCTATTTAATTCAGTTTCATGGAATATCATAAAGAAATTTCAGTTGAAAGAAAAAAAAATAAAAATGAAAGCAAAGCTACCCAGCTTCTTAAAAGGGTACTCTCTTTCTTTTAGATAGTAATTTCACTGGTAGAGATTACCCAGATTTATGGAAATCCGTTATATATATGAAAATAGGGAAATAGTAAAATGTATGAATGCTATAGAAAGAGCCCTAGATTTAGAGTAAGAATATGAATGCATTAATTTTTTTGTGCCAGGAACACTCCCTGGCATGTTGCTCAAATGAAGTCCCATCTCTGTCATTCACCAGCTATGCAACCATGGACAAGTAAGTCCCTCTTTAAAGGCCCTTCTGGCTATAACGCTGTGAAAAGACCAAGCTGCAATGATATACTGTTATAAACCTCTTTGTATTACATATCAAAAAGTGAGATTGAACTTTCCTAAATTAGCATTCTATCTGAAAGTAATTAAAAACTCTTGATCTGTAATAATAGTTTGTTATAGCATCCTCTAATAAGATTAACACCTCTAAAGACTGTCATTACAATGAACTGATATACAGAACTCCCAATAATCTACAGTACTAATTAGCTAATTCTCAATTTTATCATTCCCATTTGAGAAAAGGAAAAACTGAGTCTTGGTTCCCAAGAATAACTGGCTGGCCCTATAAGCAAGATGAAGCTCAACATGACAAGACAAAAGCCCCTGGCACTAGGCCACCACCTTTAGAAGCCTCCCTAGTCACTCTAAGGCAGAACTATAAAGCACAGGAATCAAGTCGAAAACTTGAGAGCCAAATTTAGGTCTCACTCATAAATTGGGAGTGACCACTAAATGTACTTTAAGTGTTATTCAAAGCTAAACCATGATTCAAATTCAAACCTTCATCCAAAAACCCCAGATGGACATTTCATCAAGATGGACTTCGAACTTCACAGTGACCATGCCAAAAGGGGATGGAAGCACAATGGCAGAAACTTATTCACATACATGATAAATTCAGCAATGATTTGTTCATAAAATGTGTAACTCTGCCTTGTTTTTAAATAACATGTTTCCTTAAAGGAGAATGATAAAAATTTCCATTTGAAATGTTATCTATACTTTCAAAATCATAAATATAATACTCATTCATTTTACCTCCACTACTCCAATCATTCTCCTAACCTAAAAAAGGAAAATATCCATATTTTGTCCATATATGTACAAAAATACACAAATATACACAATATACTGGATAACTGGTTTTTGTTAAAAAAGTGATATAAAACACAGGACTATGTTTATATGTATATGCATGTATATGCATGTCTGTAACTTTCTTTGTTTACTTAAAGATTATCATGCATCCAATTGTTTTAAAAACACCTGCATGATATTCTATAGTATGTATGTACCAAAATCTACTCCAATTTGTTCCACTGGTTTTTAGTCAAGCAAAATACACTTTTAAACAATTAGTTTATATTAACAACATACAATGTGTTATCAATAAACATCCTTTTCTATTAGTATTTTCTGTAGGCTAGATTTCTAGAAGTGAGAGAGGATTACTACAACAAAGAGTAAAAACATTTTACCTGTAAAAAATTCACATTCAACAGCATATAAAAGTATCAACTATTTAAATAACCTTACTAGCATCAGCTATCATAAGTCGTTTTAACTTTTCCAGTCTGAAAGAAAAGAAATAACATTTTTTAAAAATGCTCCTGACCACTCATAATATTGAACATATTTGTAAATCTTCACTGGCCATATTTGCATTTTGTCCACTGCTCCTGCCTTTCAAATTAGCTTTTCTTTCCTTTTTGTTGATGTCCTGAGACTCTTTACTAGTTGCCTACCATACTTGTTGCAGATATTTCCTGCTAGGTCTTTATCTTTTGTTTTTGATGTCTTTCATAAACATGAATATTTACTTTTTATATAACTAAATCTGTAAATCTTTGCTCTATAGATTAAGGTTTCTCAGCATGTTTACAAAGATACTTCATGAAGGTATTTTACTAGTGGCCAACTGTTTTCTGCCAATATTTTTTACTTAGATTGTCATTTGAGTTACATTTATTCTATTAACATATTTAAAATGATTTTTATATATGGTGTCAAATATAGCTAGAAGCCATGCCATATTACATGCTGAAAAATCCACATTTTTTTCTATTTAATTGAAATATTCTTTTACCATTTCAGTAAATTTCACTATGTCCTGCAATTTCACTATGTCCTAGATATGCTTCTGGATTGTGCCTAATGATAATGGTAGCTGTACCAATACTGCATTTTGTTTGTAAATTTTGAATTCTGATATAAGAACAACATTCCCCTGTAGTCTCATTTCTACAGATGAAATTTATACTTATGGTTTTAAAAAATTAATGCAAGAAAAATCTGAACATAAAACACTGTGCAAAGTGTTCACATTTGCTCATATAGATACAGCAGCCACAAAACAACTTCCTCAATTCCTTCATGTTAAGATTTTAAACAATTATATTTGAAGATGAATAAAAACATAGATGTTCACATAGCTAACAGGTTTTAACTAAAATTGTACAACTACCAAGTTAGTCTACAGATCCTACACTCTATATTCAACTATTTATTTTCCCAACACAAGTAATTTAAAACTATGGAAGAAAATTTCTCACATGACCTTACTTTTTTTATATAGAGAAACAAATTCAATAATCTCTAATAAATGTTCTGAATTTTATATGCTACAATTTATGAGACTGCCTAACTTTAAACAGGCCAGTCAGTCTGGCCCAATTTAAGGAAAAACATTGAGGCCATTGAAAATTAACTGAAATGTCAACCCACTTTAGAAGAAAGCTATTAGTAAAACAAGGGTGAAGTTACAAGCACTTGTGAAAAGCACAATAAATAAACAATGAGGCCCATTCAAGGATGCTAAGGAGACATTCAGGCTTTGCAGGGCTAAAACAAGAGACAGAAGAACCAGTTCCCATGTGGGCACCAGTTTGTTTATTTTATTTTGCTTATCTGAAATCAGAGCAAATGATCCCAGTGGTTTGGAATGGTTTGAAAATGTTTTCTGGGCATGTGGGGGAGAAAAAGTGCCTGGTTTTCAATCAGGGTAACTGTTTTGCTTATGACAATGAACTTTAAAGCTCACAACCGAAAACTAAAATATCTGAGACCATAAAAGGCATTATTCTTCTTATTCTCATCCTCTAATAACCTTTTTCAGTAAAGATATAGTGAATATTTTCTGCATAGCTCTGGAAGTACTGCACAGTGTGACCCATTAGTTACTGTTTATGGAAAGGTACTTGCAGAATTACTGTGTTTTAGACCTCAGTAAAAGGTACTAAATTAATATAGATGGCTACTTTTAATCATAATTGAAGTTTCCTAAAAAAACAACAAATATTTAAGATGTGATATGAATGTCTGCCTTAATGATTTCCTTTGGGGCAAGGTTAGTTGACAAATTAGCCTACAATGTATTTCTATGAGAATACCAACATGGAGGAAAAATTATAACATTCACCCTTTTCCCACATAAAAAGTAAGAGCTAACTAACTGTAATCTCTGAATAGGACAAAGTGAATAGGACTAACTCAACATAGTATTATCAAAACTCCATCTTCAAAGGTAATTTCAAAATGAAATCATTTGTCATAATCTTCTTCAAAGGCAGAAAACAGGTCATCAAAGGTTGGGGGAAAGTTAGAATCAACCATAAACTTTGTAACATACACATAGGTTCTTCTAGCATCTAACAGTGTAAAAATGTTTTAGCAGCATTTAAATAATATCTAGCCTAACAAACAGTTTTCTAAGTGTTTTTTCATGATTTACAAAAATGATCACTTTTTCAGTGAACCTCAAATGATGGAAATGCAATGTTCTTCAGTACTTGACAACGTTACTACCAACTAAACCAGTTCATTTCAAAGCTTTACACAATGCTTTACAAGGATAGGACTTGCTGGAAATGTACACTTAAGTAACATATTATTTATTTATTTTTCAATTAGACATCCAGAGAAGGAAAAAGTTTGAATTTTACCTGCTCAAAAGGAAAACATATTTGATTCTATCTCATAAGACAAAGAGGCAGTCCACCAAAAACACAACAGGCAAGGCTATAAATTCCTCAGTGCAAGAAAACTAGCTTTTTGTCATATCCACGGAACATCTACTGTTTGGTTACCTTACTATGAAAGGGATTTCTAAATTGGTTGGCTGTCATTAATTTAATTGCATATTGGAGCAGCTAATTAGGGAAGGCACTTTTCTTTGTACGAAATACCGCCTCAGGTGAGGGTTGAGTTAGTAGCCAACTTTCACCCCACACCTCTCCTCGCTTCTGAATCAGTGCTCTGTCTTGAACACCTACCAGTACACTTCTGGAATGTGCCCTGCCTCCTCCACCTGACCACCAAGGTGTCCCCTGCGGAAAGCCACAAATGACAGTGCTCATAAGCAGCCTACAGAAGGCAGCATTTGGAGGCAGAGCCAAAGGAAGAGGGAAAGAAACATTCCCATCAAGAAACTAATAATACACATAGGAGCTAGAGAAAAAAGTAAATAAATATGTTTTTTTTTAAAAAAGTAAGTAAATATGAGCTGTCCATCTATCACCATCCTCACTATTTAATCTTCCTAATAGAACACAAAAACTCATTCTGACCTGAAAGCAAAAACATTCAGCAGAAGCAAACCAAAAAATAAACAAGCTGAGCTACACATTTTATTTGCTGGGCTTTACTGTAATTCTGAAGCTGATACATCAAATATTATAGAACAACTGACTAAAGGAACCAAATCCTACTTCATGGAGCTTGGTAGATACATGAAGGTGTACTCTGATTTCTTTTTTTGCTTTGTTTACTTATTGGCATCTCCATTAGTTAAGATGTGAGAATTAGCACAGATAAGCCAGAGAGCCACAGAAAACCCAAGGTCTGGAAGATAGACCAGGACAGAGGTGAGTATACGCTCTTTCCCGTCCTGCCACAGGACTGCTCAGGGAGCATCCTTGAGGATGTCAGTGGACGCACATCATCTCTGCTTCTCTCAAGCACTGAAGCGAATGGTGGTAATGCATGTATCAGCGCTCTGCAAACACTCAGTGATGTTTCCCAGCAAAATGCATTAAATTTACATCGCCGTGTGCACATGAAGAATCTAAAATGGAATTAAAAGAACCTGGTGCCCTAATTTCATTTCAAATCAAAACAGCAAATTCCATTGACATACTGTGACCCCACTTATACAAGTGACCCCAGTTTTGTGGAAAACCTAAAGCTCTACCATATAAAACTTTCGTCTCCAGCTATGTGCTATGATCACAGCTTCAGTTTTCCTGGTCCACGAGAACTTAAAGCAGGATGTGTTGAAATGAGAATGAATAATTGACATATTTCCAGTGTTTGGGGGCTTTTACCTCTGTGAAAGAATTCTGAGAATGCAGTTTTGACAGCACAAACCCAGGGAACCAGACAGATAATCATAGTTGGCTGATATATCAGCTGAAAAAAGATCTCACCTGTCAAAGTCTAATACATACAAGGCAGAGAAGCTAATTCCTTAAAACAGTTTTCTGCTAACAAATTACTCTTCTTAATTATGTAACAAATGATATGCATTTTAAAATGCAGCTATAACTGGTCATATACCCAACGTTTAAAAAGTTAATGCATTGTCAATTACAAAATATTCCCCTTAGCGTAAATGTTCCACACTTCTAAACCTACCAGATGAACTTGGATGCTTGCTGGCTCCCAGGTGAAGCCTTCTTCAGAGCAAATACTATGTTCAGTGATTTTTCACAAGCCAAAGTAACCCAAAAGTTTAAAATCCAACTATTCACTGCTTTTTAAGGACAGACTTCTCTTTTTTAAAAATCCTTTTTGTATTTCAGTTCTATGGTAAGTTAGAATCACCACAAACAGCCACTTCACAATAGGAATCTTTCCTTATTATAAAACTATAGAATCTGTTATCGAAACACAATGAATGATAAAGAAAGCACAATGGTAACTGAGTAATCATGGGAGAATCCCCTAATTACATCTCACAAGTTTTTTAGCCTTTTCATCTATTGGGCGTGTCCCCAAACAATTTAACAATACAGTGTTGTAATGACTCAAGTCTACAGTTGCAGGGACTGTAGTTTGTGCTCTTATAGGCTCATACACCAAAAGTCTGGCCTGGAATGTGAAATCAAAAGTAATTTATCAAGATTTTTTGGTGTTTTTCACATGCAAAATCTTCATGCTATGCAACTGAATGCTTTAAATTATTTTCTGCCAAAATAAATATATGTGAGCCAAAATAATGCTAGATTTTAAAACTGGAAAGGAAAAACTTTCCTATGACAGCTTAATATTTTTGTTATTACCACTCTACAAAATGTACCCCAGCCCCACCTTCCTCTGTTATTCTCTTTCTGTGCTCCGAGAACAAGGCCTTTGTCATCTATGATTTATAAAGCTGAAGGAACAAAAGGGAGAAAAGATACTACACATCAGGTGTTATCCTCATACTTCCTGTGGCTTCAGTTGTAAGGGGCTTTATTCCTGGGGATATTATAGAATGACAAAGCTCCCTACTTGACAATGACCTATAAATAATAGAATATAAGAAACATAATCCTTTTGAAACAGGGGCAACCAAGCTTCTGAAGCAGTTATGTTGTGATGTAGGTGTCTTATAAATACTTGAACCCCAAAAGGTGAAGCAGGGAGGGAGATATCATGATCCCATAAAATCATCTTGTTCTAGAGCTCAAGGAAGACACTTTTTTTTTTTTTTTTGTACTGGGGGATTGAACCCAGGGGTGCTTAATCACTAAGCCACATCCCCAGCCCTTTTAAAAAATATTTTATTAGAGACAGGGTCTCACTGAGTTGCTGGGACTGGCTTGAACTCTCGATCCAAAATGACCAACGGGAAGACTAATTATCAAGAAAGAAACACGGCTTTGCCTGAAAATAAAACAGCTAAAAGATAAAAAAGAAATGGCAGGGAGTGGGAGGGTAGAGTGGATGGGTAAAAGGGAGAAAAAGGAAGAAGAAAGGGAGGGAGACACACATACACAAACCAAGTAAGGCCCGAGGAAAATTCTAATGGCACTTTTTTTTTTAAATTCAGACATACTTGCACAAGAACAGACTTGATTCTGTTGATTGATTTTTGTAGTCTATGGTCAACAGTCAGAATTTACCTCAAAAGACCCTGTCTTCTAAGGTGTAATGCAATGAAGCATTTCTATAGAATATTTCTACACTGTCTAAATGAGAATAAAACATACATTTTTAGAAAACATGCTACATATGTCCCTATTTTAAAAAGAAAGCATGTATTTAATGATTAATTTTAATGATTCAAACTCTAATTCTTTGTTTCATGTCCTCACAAACTTGATATAATATTCCATATGAAAAGATCAGTATACAAATCAATGAATTACATAACAACTACTTTTTAAAAAGTTTTTTAAAGTTGTAGATAGACACAATACCTTTATTTTATTTATTTATTTGTATATAGTGCTGAGGATCAAACCCAGTGCCTCACATGTGCTAGGCAAGTGCTCTAGCACTGAACTACAGCCCCAGCTCCTAACAGCTACTTTTGTTGAAGTAAAATATGCCAATTGTACTGCTTAACTTTAGTTTTTTTATCTTTTTTTTTTCTGTCGTTGTACCAAAGATTTTTTTTTTTCTGTCGTTGTACCAGGAACACTTTACCACTGTGCTTCATCCCAGTCCTTTTTATTTTTTATTTTGAGATACTTTGCCCAAGTTAGACTTGAACTTGTGATCCTCTTGACTCAGCTTCCCAAGGAGCTAGGATTAGAGGCACAAGACACCACACCCACTAACTCTAGTAATTCTTATAGTATTTAAATAAGTGAAAAGAAAAGCTTCCCATGATTAATTTCCTGTTGTTCTACATAAAAGTTTAGTTCCACAGCCTGGAGTGTTTAAAAATACATCATTATTAGTACAATGCTACAAAGATATAATCTGAATTTTTTTTTTAAAAAAGTTGACTTCTCAGTAGCCAATACTAATGATTATTATGCTTTATTTTACTATTGATTTGCCAGGTTCATAGGAATTACTAACACAGTCACAAGAACCCTCCAAATTTTTCAAAAAGAGTGATACCTATGTCCTGCAAAGAACAGAAATGGATATTACATAAACTCCATTTTAAAAGAATGAATTAGTTTGAACTCAAGAGTAACAATATGTACTCCCATAAGAAAAACTACTTGGGAATAATGTATGAAATCAATGACAAAATTTAACAGAATGAAAGTGTAAATTTTTTTTGATTTAAGGACTTATTCAACATTTTCAAAAAATTATAGATTTACTTGTTAAATTAATGTGTCTAAATGGATGTAGCAAATTATTTGAAATTCATCATCCTAAAGAAATGAGTTGAAAATTTAGGTAATACTACATGAATAGTGAAAAATATTGAAATCTGTTTTTAAACAAAGACTAAAATTACAAAATTTGCTTTATGAAGAAGACTAATTTTAAAATCAGTAAGTAGTCAATTCTCACTTGTTAATAAGTCACAGCAAGGAAACAGATAATTCATTATTTCTTATTGGGCTACGAACCCAAATATGGCTTACATTTCAAGAGATCAGTTTGTTTATTACATGTGATAAAAACATAATACCAGATGTTGAATTTTGGTTTTATTCTATATTCCTACTGTTTATCTCTTTGTCCTAGGAGGAAAATAATTAAAATTAGTTAAGTACTTAGTATGTGACAAGGTACTACGCCTACTTCATATTATTATTGTTATGGTTTGGATGTGAGGTGTCCCCCAAAAGCTCACATGAGACAATGCAAGAAGGTTCAGAGGAGAAATGATTGGGTTTTGAGTCTTAACTCAATCACTGAATTAATCCCCTGGTAGGGATTAACTGAGTGGTAACTGAAGTAGTAGGGTGTGGCCGGAGAATTGGGAATTGGGGAGTGGCTCTGGAGTATATATATTTGTATCTAGCAAGTGGAGTCTCTTCCTCTGCTTGCTGATCATGATATGAGCTGCTTCCCTCTGCCACACACTCCGCCATGATGTTCAGCCTCACTTCAAGCCCTAAGGAACGCAGCCAGCCTTCTATGGACTAAAACCTGTAAAACTGTGAGCCCTCAAATAAACTCTTCCTCTTCTATAACTGTGCTCATCAGGTCCTTTAGTTACAGCAGTGAAAAAGCTGACTAAAATAATTATCTAATTTAATCTTTACAACTATGCACTTGAAAGTCTGCACCCTATTATCGAATGAGGTATCTCAAAAATCATAAAAATAGATTAAGTTACTGAAATCATGGAGCTCTCCACTGGGTGTTCTGCCCCAATCCATGCTCCATGTCCAAGTCACAGGGCAGCCCACGACCTACGATATCAAGTCTCCACATAAGGGTCCCGCCTCTCTGTTGGAGAAGCCCAGGTTCTGAATACACACATACAGGCACACCTTGCCCAAGCCAGCCACTGGAATACTTATAAATTTATCTTTTTCCATTCAAAGTAGGTATGGTGATATGCAGAAAAGCCACTTACAAGCTATGCAGACTCTGTTGCCTTCCATTTACTACTATATCCCACAATATACCATGCAAATATTAAGACAAATATATATAATATGACATTTAATGAATGTCTACTCTTTTCTAAGTACTTTTCTAGGTAGAATAGAGAAGTATTTCTTTTATTATTAAGTAGTTGAGAAAGACAATACGGAGTATAAAAAGTATTTTATAAAGTGTAAATAAAACGATTACATATATTTCTGATTTGAACTGAGCATGGGATAAAGGAAATGCACATGTATTAGCATACTTACTGTGCAATGCATACACAGAACTGCAATTATATAAAATGGATCATTACAATACCTTTAAGTTTATTTTCACTGTAAGTACGTAAATTACAACTTGAATTTTGTGGTATGAGGCATACATAGAGGGCTAGAAATCCAAACATTATTTTTCTAATTCAATAGTTACTAGAAGAATTCAAATGAAAAAAGAGATCTTATGTAAAAAATCAAAAAGCCAGTTATAAGCAGTAAATAGAAATATTTAGAATCCTATTTATGGAACTAACATTTATGAATTACTTTCTATCTTTGGTTGGCTGAAAGGAGATTCACTGTGTTAATATACAGGTTGCATGGACAATGGAAAAATTAATTGAAATATCTCCAGTAAAAGTCACTTGGTAAATCTAAGCTGCACAATAATTGGCTGAAGAAATTTCAAACAATGATTATTAATTAGTGCTAATAATTAATTAGTGCATTAATTACAGATTAGTGCTAAAAGGGACAAATATTCAGCAAAGGACAGAATGTACAGAAGACACTCAGAATGTAAAACCAAAGAGCATAGCGCTTTCCACCAGGCACTGAACCAAACAAGCCACAGGTTGCAGGTAAAACCATAGTCTTTGACTTCCTAAACTTGCTATCTACACAAGACAAAAGGAATACATAAAAAGTACTAGAAAATATACACCGAAATATAAGACTTTTAAGTTATTCAGAAAAGCATTCTGACAAATTTTCAAAAGCTTATTTCTTTTTTCCTTTTCTTCTTCCAATCTAAGCAAATCCTTCACCTAGATCTCTCAGATACTTCCATTTTCTTTAATCTCCATCTTTCATCATTACAAAGTGGGAATGAATTTTTCTATGACAAACATCTCTATTTCATTTTATTTTATTCTATTTTTTTGTTGTTGTTTTTTTGATGTACTAGGGTTTGAACCACTGAATACGTCTCAGGCCTTTTTACTTTTCATTTTGAGACAGGGTCTCACTAAGTTACTGAGGATGGCCTCAAATTTGCGATCCTCCTGCCTCAGTCTCCCGAGTCACCATAAATACAGGTGCGTGCCACTGCACCTGGCTGTCTCTTATTTGTTACTACCAAGAAATTCTGAGTTCTTGAAGGATATACTATATAGAATTAACCTATGGGACAATCCATTGACATTTTAACTTAAAGCAAATTTAGAGTCTTCACATCAAGATATGTTGTTTTGAGGTTGGAGATATAGCTCAGTTGGTACAGGGCTTGCCTCCAATGTACAAGGCCCTGGGTTCAAAAAAAAGAGTCTTTTTAGAAGCTTCAATTTTCTTGAAAGCCAACATTAACATTCTGTTTGTATAGCTGATGTTCAAAACAAGACAGACATGGGGATTTATTATAACTTTCTCTTCATTTCAGCTTATGATCCATGTTGAATTGAAAAAGAAAAAAACCCTGTCCTGAGTTTCCCTAACAATCTCCCGATCAGCACTCCATGTCGGTAATACTTGGAATATAAAACGTTTTCAGAGGCTATGGCAATTCAGACGGCACAGCTGTCTGCACAGAAGTCGCATCAAACTGACTAAAAATTCCTAAAGGAAGGCATGATTTATTATAAGCAAATGGCCACTCTGGCTTGCTTAGTGGCAGAATTTTAAATGAAAATAAGCTGATATAAGATACATATTGTGGATGTTTTAAAACTCTATTAAACCTAACTTTATAATGGTGGTGAAAGCGAAGGTTGAAATAATTGAATGTCAACTCCAGCTGATGAATAAACACACAGGAAAAAAAAAAAAAAAAAGAAATGGGAGAACTGATCCCCAAACCTATTCTCTGAGGAGCACTGAGGGGCAAACACTAGAAAAATATAATCATCATCGTCCAGCAGGAAATACTAGTTAGAGTCTGTCAATCAATGCGAGAGAAATTAGAACATATTTGCAATTTTTAAATGCATTCAATGCCCAACAATTTCATCACCTATCCTACGTTTCAGACTAGGAGGCAACCCAGAAACTAAAGGGAATTAGAAATTTGTAAAAATATGTTTGCACTACGCTATCAGACACTTGTATTGGCAACATAACCAAAGCTATTTCTACATATGTTAATTTTAAAGAATAATTTCTAGAGTTAGGCTTCTAATTTATCATATTTTAATTAAAGAGATGTTACCAGTCAAGTTGCTAAAAGATTTAATTTTCAAAACAGTAACTCTTACGTTTCTGGCTGCTCCGTGAAAATTGCAAGTAACAGCATTATAATACCTCTCACCATAAGCCAGCTGAAATAATGTAATGGAAAAAATATCTAACTCCATATATTTTAAGAGAAGAAAAGTCATCCCTATCAGAGACTTTTTATTTGAACCACACAGCAACAGAAACAAAGTCCAAAAATCCCTCCAATCTGTTTCTCACAGATATCTGAATGCCCACCTTCCTTCAGTATAAGTATCACTGCATATTTCCTTGCCTTATGAAATACTGCTGTGAGGACCAACAATCAATGTCATTTGTGTTTTTCTCAATGCACACTTAGAAACTACTACCCCTTGCTCTGGTTGATTTCTTTCATGTAAGGACAATAATCCCACATAATGAGAGAAATCTTAATTACATCATTTCTGTAAGTTTCTCTGTAAATAAGACCCTGAAACATAAATACCAGGCCTTGAAAAACTCCATTTTCATTTCAAGTCGCACTGAATTCCTTCAATCACCTTTTTGTCTTCTGTGACATCCTGTGACTCTTCTCTGAAGAGCCTCTTACCTTGCACAAGTTTTTTTTTTTTCTATTTTTGTCTGTCAGTACCCTTAACATGTTCCATTTTCTGGCTTCTTTATTCTCTCTATGCCATTAAAGGAAAATGAAATTTGATAGGATCCAAAATAAGGAAAAAAATGGGAAATAACAAACATAAATGCTGAGCATCCTCCTGGCTATCCTTTGAGTCAAGTATTTACCATTGTCCTTTGGTATCCAAGGTGTACTGGTTCCACCATCCCTTGAGCTTACCAAAATCTGCTCAAGATCCTTAAATAAATGACACAGTAGTGTGCACAGTGCATGCACATCCTCTTGTCAACTTTAAATCATCTCTATATTACTTACTAACACAATGTATTTGAATACTAAGTAGTTGCTGTATTGTTTAGGACAAAATGACATAAAAAATGTCTAAACAGGGCTGGGGTTGTGGCTCAGTGGTAGAGTGTTTGCCTAGCATGTGGGAGGCACTGGATTGGATTCTCAGCACCATGTATAAATAAATGAACAAAATAAAGATCCATCAACATCTAAAAAAAGTTTTTTTACATGTCTGAATAAATTCAACACAGGTTGAAATTTTTTCTCAAATATTTTCAATCTACAGTTAGCTGAACCAGGGAAGTGAAACCCATGGATACAGAGGGCCAACTCTACAGTTTATTCAATAATAATTAGAAAATACAATGCTATGGACTGAATGTATGTGTCCCCAGAATTCACAATATCCTGGTACCAAGAAGTGAGACTTTTGGGAGAGGATCAGGCCATGAAAGTGAAGCACTCATGAATGGGATCAATGCCTTATAAAAGGACTTAATGGAGTTTATTTGGCCCTTCCAACACATGACGCTATAATAAGTTAACACCCGTCTCTGAAGAAGACCTTCACCAGAATTCGACCATGCTGCAACATGACCAAGACTTTCTTTCCTCCAGAACTGTAAGAAATAAGTTTCTATGGTGTATAGGCAACCCAGCCTAATATATTTCATTAGAGCAAACTAAAACACACTACAGCTCTGGTTGTACAGAAAACTGAGACTTAGGTGAAATCCTTTACCCAAGACACTTTAACCAGTAGAATTCAAAATCAAGTTTATGTTCTTTCCCCTCTGAGTATTTTTCCATGTCTCTTTATTAACTGACATTTACATGTGTGAGTCTGACTCACTCATTAAGATACAGAAATATGACCAAGAGAATAAATCACACAAGAAAGATCCTATTCATTGGCCTTTATGGATGGGAAGGGAATTATATCTGTTAGAATAACAGTGGCTTAAATAAGAAGTTTAGCTTTCACAGAAAATAAGTCAAGGTGGGTAATCCAGCTTTAGTATGGCAATTCCACAAAGACCCAGAATCCTTTTACCAGACTCCTCTACATTCTACAGTGTGATTCTTATTCTCATAGTCCAAAATGGCTGCCAGAGGTTCCATCATCATATCTGTGTTCCAGGAAGTAGAATGATAGGATCGGGAAAAGCAGTGTGTCACTCCTTCCTTTTAAGAATATGTCACAGAAGTAACACTCAGGATTTCAGTTTCCCCCCACTAGACAGAACCTATCACAAGCATTTACTTGGTTATGAAGTAGGTCAGGAAATACAGGTTTACTGGCTGGGAGACAATGTGATAAGCTAAAAATTGGAGTTTTACTATTACTAAAATAGAAGCAAGAATGGATATTTAGAGGCAACTAGACAAACCTGCTACAGGAATCTGCATATATTCCTAATTTGAATATATTCCTAATTTATTCACAATACTATTAATTTATCCAACAAATCAGAGGTAATTGAGACTGACAGATTCAGCAGTATTTTTTAGCAACAATACATTATTACCCCACTGGATTTATCTCATTACAGGCAACTAAAAGAATAAATGTGATTTTTACATTTCAGGAAATTATTTTCAACATTCATATTATGTAAACCAAAACAAAACATTGCCAATCAGACAAAACCAGGTGGGACTGGTTTTACCAATGGCAATCTTATCCCAGAGTTAGAGTGCAGGACTTTGGATCAGATGGTCATAAAGAGGAGTTCTACCAATGGGTGTGCCACTGGGTTTAAGGGACTACTAACCATCTAAAATCCTTCGACCTAACTTGCGAAAGTCACGAACAAAGAATGAAATAGAGAACGCAAGAGAAAATGCAAATGTTGATGAGGATTAAACATGAAAGCAGCCTTAGTAATTAATCTTTGCCCCAGTATTTATATACATTCACAACTATCCTCAAAGAGTCCCCAGCAAAGAAAACTAAGTCATGTGTTGTGCGCTTAAACACAGCCTCAGGGTCCCTCAACTGGTACTCTTCACATATTTGTAGGTATGTGCTTGTTTGTACACACACACACACACACACACATACACACCTGCACAACACACATACACAGACACACACCCTTAAATGTCGCCAGAAGTAAAGTAATGCCATTTCCACTAATTCAATCCATAATCAAAATAGTAAAATTCATATATTTGTTAAAAGGTATCAGGTAAGCAAATTTCCTTATCTCCTCACCATTTTAAGTGCTAGACTAAACATTCCCAGTCTTTTCAAACTCTCTTCATGTGTTTCTATATTGTGTGTTTTAGTATATTTTTACACTCCTTAGATTTAGATGGATTTCCAAGGATCATGATTAAAATAAAAGGCTCAAAATTAAACACAGAAATAATGAGGTTTTTATCCCCCAGGGCCATTATTGGAAGGTGGTGGAAACTTTCAGAAATGGGGTCTAGTGGGAGGTCCTTAGGTCACTGGGAGCAATGCTCTCAGAAGGTACTTCTCATGTGACTCCTTAAGTTCTCTAGGAGGGATGCTACAGAAAGAGTCAGACTGTTTCCACCCAGTTCTCTCTGTTCCTGATTCCAGATATAATCTTGGTCCTGCATGCATTCCTGTCTTTACTATTCACCGTGAGGTGACACAGTCACAGAGTCTGCACTATGCCATTTGAACTTTGAACTTCCAGAACTGTGAAACTCTTTTCTTCATAAGTAGCTTGTATTGAGCATTTCATTATAGTAATAATAAGCTGAGTAATATACTGATAATAGCATTTGTCCACTTTTTTCCAATATTGAGAACACTGTTTAATAAGCTGGATGTTTTGTGGACTTCGGTCTACTTGATGATCCACTGATGACAATTCCAGCAATCTTTCAGTCTCTTCAGAAGCATGTTGTGTAATGGCATTTAATAGTGGGCTCTAAAACTCATCACTAGATTGGGAATCCCATCATCACTACGTACAAACTGTGTGACGTTGGTCAAGTTATTTACTTATATACATATAAAACTACTGAATGAGTGCTGCCTATTATTTTTCACTTTTGGCCAAAAAGAGTTACAATGTAGTAAATAACATATCAAAGCAATATGAGAATATAAACAGCTTACTAAAAAATGATAGCACACATGCTTTTGAATATCATATTGGCATTTGTGTGTGTGTGTGTGTGTGTTCATGCTAGGGACTGAACCCAGCCTTTCTGCCTGCCAAGCACACACTACCACTGAGCTTCATCCCAACTCCAGAAATTCATATTTTAAAAAACAGATTCAGAAAACTTAAACTATTGAATAGCATAGAAAAAATTCACTACTAAAATAACCAACTAACATTTGTTCACAAAAGGCCGGGACTCCGAAAACCCCTACACCAATTTTCCAGTGCTAAGCAATGAATTCAGTGCCTCTCACACATTAAGCAAGCACTTTACCACTGAATTCTACCCCAGCCCTAACTTCCCTGTAAACTAAATTTACAGTATACTTCATAAAAGGAACTATAATGATTAAATTTCCTTCTAAAAAAATTTTTAAAAATTGACTTTCCCATGACAGCAAACACAGAGAAATGTTCACTCTTCCTTGAATAATGAAAATATTTTAGAAATAAACCATGGAATTGATAAGCAAATAGGCTTCATTAATGATATGCTAAGATTTCAGATAAACTGCTAAGAAGTAGGCATAAAACTCACCTGGCCAATCTTACACCATTAATTAGGAGCCATGGTATCTTTCTAAAATTATACTTTTAGGATTACGTACATACATAGAACTATAATTGTTCTACAATATGTCCAGTAAGCCTGAAGGTATGTAATAGCTAGTAAGAACAGACATATAATAGACATGTTCCATTAACAGTCATTAATGTATTCATTTGTAGCTAAAGATGAAAGAGGTTCAGATACCACAGTTTCCTAAAGTTGGTGTCAAAAACCTTGTGTTGGACTCTAACTCAGTAGCCAGCATTGTTTCCAGTACGAACATTAAACCCATTACAAATTCAAGAGAATACTGATAGTCCATTATGAATCACAAGTCACTGTGCATAAAAGGACATGGAATCTAGGAAATATGCAGTGATGACTGGTTTAACAATTCTTACATTTTCTAAAACTTTATGTTCATAATCACTTTACACATGTTCCACACCTCTCAAGGCAAACTATTCCACTTTTGCTGAACAAGCAACCCTTTAAGTAAAAATTTGAAAACTTTTAAATTGGCAGCAAATGGGAACATAATGAAGAGGAAAAAAAATGACTTTAAAAGCCAACATCCCTTGGAAGAATTTCATAAAATCTACTGAACATTTAAAAGAATTCTCTTTCAGAATGATATAAGGCTCACAAATGCAACCTGGTTTTAAAATGGAAGAACAGAAGAGAAATTTCTGTGATCTTCCTTCAATAATGTGCACCTTCAAAATACAAGAATGAGAAACAAATCTACCACTTTTCAAAAACTAGTAGTACATTATTTGGAAAGTGAGTACTACAATTATATTCTTATTTCTGGCTGTCTGGCAAGTCACTATGGAAAGGCTATTTATCTGTGATGGGAAATGACTGAAGGTTCACTTCATTCATAACCCAATGATTAGTGTTCATTAATTTCAATAAATTTCTAGGACTCTAAGTTCTATGAGCGAGTCATCTTCAAGAGCAACCAAAACTTTCAAATTACAAGTTGTGTTACTTCATTGAAGCAAACGAAACACTCCTTTATAATATAATCATCAGTTTTAAATGGTAGTATATTAGGTGATGATAGGAAATTGACAGCAGCTCCATAAAAGTTGTTCATCTCTTTCAGCAAGGAGCAAGTCAAAAGAGGAAAAACTTCTCAAATTAGCTGAATAACTTGAGTTTAGAATCCATTCACAGATACTTAGAGGTTTTGGTAGAGAAGTGTAATAATATCAATTACTGAAAGTTGTTGAACATTAAACAGGATAAGCTTATATCAATAAATTTATTTTAACTACAAATGAATAGCATACTAAGGTCAGACAGCAGACCCAGCAAAAACTTTTAAGTACTGTTGTCTTCATGGGATCATATGTATTAAGCAATTGGGCTCATGTAGTTCCTACCCTTCTGTTTCTTCACTTTAAATGGAAATAACACCTGCCTCCTGGAATAATTTCAAACAATATATAAGACACTGAATTCTCCACTCAATCCTCAATTTCCATGAGAATCAATGAATGCAGAAACAACAAGCCCAAAAAATTAACAAAAATCATTAAATCTAAGAACAAGATCAGGAAATACCCTTCTACCATATACCCTTCTACTCTGCTACTAAGACTTCACACACACACACACAATTTCTTGATATTTTTTTTCTAAAAACAAAACAAAACAAAAAATACCAGAACTAACCTTTGCCAAATCATAATGTTAAAAGTTTACGTTAAAGATCATACATTAGCATGAGGGAGGCATTTTGTATAAGCTATCCCAAATAGCTACCCTAAAATGTGATCAAACTACATTGCTCACTTAAGCATTATAATATTTTAAAAACAACACACGTGCAAAAGGAAGATGGTATTTTAAAATGTATCAGCAGTCACGGGATAGCTTGAGTGGCATATTCTGACAGTCCCTGACTTAAAGGGATTTGACTCAAAAGTCGTCAGCTTTACTACAGAACAAAAGCCACACACATTCAGTAAAGACTTCAAATTTTAAGTTATCTTTGCCCAGGAAAGTGATGTATAGCAGGATACTCTCTCATGATGCTGGGCAATAGCAGAAAGATTCAGCTCCCAGGCAGCCAGGCAATCCAGGGGAAGCAATTGACTCTGGAGTCACATTTAGCCTAGCATGACACTTTCAAGTGATGACAGTTTGACTTCATGATGCATTTGTGGTGGGGGGAGCACAATCCCACTGTAAGTTGGGGAGCATCTGTTCTGCATGTGTGTGTGAGTACACATATATACATGCATGTACAGACTTAATATTTCAGGGCGTTTCCTACAGTGAGGGGGCTTGGATTCCAGGTGATGGGCCACAGTGCTTAGGAAGAAATAACTAGAAAAGGACAATGCCTAAAGCTACAAGTATCTGAACAATGCTTGCAATAACCATAGGTTCTCCTTCATTCCACTTGAGCTCAACAAGCAATATTCTGATTTGTAATTAGGTTGTCATGAGTTTGTAAAAAGATGGGTCTAACAGACCTGGACTCATGGATCTCAGAATGGGCCTGTGATCCACTCAGGATCTTCAGGGCAGAGCATATGGATTTTGATGAATACATCAGGCTTGTTCTGAGGTCTCTATGAAAAGGCCACAGAAGTCTGACTTTCCCAGTGGCCATCACTGCTGCAACATAGAAGACCTTGCAGAGCTGTGAGTCCAACAACTTGAAGTCTTCACAGAGGCATGAAGGGGAGGAGGAGAGTATCATGCCAGAGTGCTTAAGCCATGTCTAGCCCATGCTGTTTCAGTTGTAAGCAAGGAATTTTTGCTGAGATTTGTATTATTTTCTATCAAAAGACTGTTATCTAATACAATAGACATGATTTGTGCTTTTATATCCACCAGTGCTCTGTGTGATCCAAAACTGTAATTCAGTTTTCTCACTTATATTTCACAGAGAATAATACTTATAAATAAACTCCAGGAGAGCAAACTTACAGAGATAAAAAATAAACGCATATGGACGAGTTTATGCACCTTTAACTCCAATCCAAAAGTAGGAGATGGTACAGCTAACTTACAAAGTTACATTATTAAAGGAAAAGACATAGTTCAGAAGCCACACACAGTTATTTAAAGAAATACAAGGAGGTGGGCACGGTGGCGCAAGCCTGTAATCCCAGCACTTACGGAGGCTGAGACAGGAGAACCGCGAGTTCAAAACCAGCCTCAGCAACAGCAAGGCGCTAAGCAACTGAGTGAAACCCTGTCTCTACGTAAAACACAAAATAGGGCTGGGGATGTGGCTCAGTGGTCGAGTGCCCCTGAGTTCAATCTCCAGTACCGAGAAGAGAGAAGAGAAGAGAAGAGAAGAGAAGAGAAGAGAAGAAGAAAAAGAAAAAGACAAGACATACAAAGGCATCCTAGTGCTGGGTGCTACCTTAGAGTGCAGTATCACATCACTAAAACAAGGAAAGTGATCCTTGTCCTAAAGGCTTAAAAGAATTAGCAGAGACCAAAAGTCCATCCGATGAGGACACATCACTCCACCTTCAGTGCAGACAATACAGTCTTTGTCCTTAATTTTCTGCCTTTACATTTTCTTCCCAAAAAAGCTATCTATGAAAGGACTGAGGAGCAGGATTCATTTGCTTTCTTCTGGCATGGAACAAGGAATCCTTCCAAGCATACTAAGTAGCAATGAACAAGCCTCCAAGACGGGGATAATGAAATGAAAACAAAGCTTTGTACCAAGGCTGCACCAAGCTCCCAACATTAGAAAAGGGAATTTGACTTCCATGCAGAAGCAATAGAAAAGGAAGAGTCAAATAATAAGAGTTCAGGTGCCAAAAGTAAGGTGTTGTTAGCAGCAATACAGTGAGGAATGAAGAAGACAGTCATCACAGCGTGGCTGTGGCAGCAGAGGAGGTGGCCACCAGTGAGACCATTTACCATCTTTCCTCTGCAGAAGCCTGGCCCTCCCCTCTGCAGCAATTAAGGAAAAAAAAAAAAGCCTTGTCTCATGTCCTCCAAGACTTCTGTCCCAGGATCCTTGGTAAATGAGCTGTTTTGAACATATTTAGGCTTTCTGGTTAAATGTTAAGTAAATAATAGTCACTCTCTTCACAAAGCATTTTTTTCTGTGCCAATGAAAACATGCCCAATCTTGCCCATGGGGGGAAAAAAGTGGATTCCATAGTCTATTCCAAAATGCATGCAAAGCTCTAGTGCTGTGGTCTGTAAAGCTTGTCTCCCTGAAATTTATATATTGAAATCCTAATATTCAAGGTGGTAACATTAGAAGGGGGAGCCTTTGTGGGATCAGTTCATGCCCCTAAGAGAGACCCAAAGACAGCTCTTAACTCCTCCCACGTGTGAGGGCACAGGGAGAAAGTGGATCCTCAGGATATACTTGACTGACACCCTGATCTTGAACTTCTCAGCCTCCAGAACTGTGAGAAACAAATTTCTGTTGTTTATAAGCCATCCAGTTTATGGTATTTGTTATAGTAGCCTGAACAAACTAAGACATCTGTGATAAAGAAATGAATTATTTAGTTGAGGGAGAAACATCAAAGTGATACAAACATATCTTATAGAAAAATGCTCAATGTTGCTATTACAATACTTGTTATACACTCAGCTTACATATGTGTGTATAGGTGCATAAAATGTATTTATTCCAAATATGAAAAAGTAAAAATAGAACATGTACGTTTCACTAAAGCCTTAAATATTCACATCGTAGCCATAATTTTGCCTTCTAGGAAATAAAGGCAATGGACCAAATTGTTTGTTTGAAACAAAACCAAACAATAAATAGTACTATCAGATGAAGAACCTTAAGAAAACTTTTTATTCTATTCCTTCCTGTACCTTCCTTCAAGTACATCACTGATCATTCAGTAACTACAGCTGAATACACAAAGTATAGACCTAGAACTGACTTAAGAAAAATCAAATAACCATGTATATACTGAAAAAAAAAAATTAGGACAAAAATTAAAAATACTTAGAATCGTTTGAAGTGTAATGATGTGAATTTACTTAACTCTTGGCCTAGTGTTTGTCCATTTGGTGTTTCATAATACCCTTTTTCCCTCAGCATAACCTGTAATCTGAAGAAATACATGACATAAAAATAGACAATAAATTTTGGTCACATCTTCATTCTGTAATGCCAAGGGAGGATAAGAACCGTGAAGCTCAATCCTGCATTCAAAGGCAATCATTTTCTGTACTACCACCAGTCAGTGACCATCTGCAAAAAGACTAAGTACAAGCCTGGAATTTCCTTCATCTTCAACTACTATACAATATCATTTTCAGTGTATGATTTACAAAATGAAATGTTTTGTTCAGAATTAAGTACATGAAATAGAATAGAAAGATAGTGTAATCCTATTAAGCCCATGCACTTTAAAGCCTTGCCACATTTAAGAATTACCTGTGAGATTCTTTCTTAAAAATGCCAATGCTGGGGTATCATTTAAAAATTATAATTTCGATTTAAAAAAAAAAAAGAAGAATGCTGGGGTCTCACCTGGTGAGTCTAATTCAGTCAGCTAAGGACAGGGCTAGGCACTGGCAAAAGTTTTCCAAATGATTATAACAGCTGCTGCTTGTTAGGCACTGTTTAATTACTACCAGCACTTAATATACATAAAAATCAACTAGGAATCTCATTTAAAATGCAAATTCCAATTCAAAAGGTGTGGAGTATGGTCTGAGATTCTGTATTTCTAACACACTCTCAGATTATGCTCACACTACAGGCTATAAACCACACCCCTGAGCAGCAACACTCTGTCTCTCCATCAATAAATTATTCTAATTGGTATTAAAAGTGAAGAGTGGAAAAGACAATAAAATTCGAGACCATGTGGAATATTTTTTTTGTTAAAAATATAACCAATTTTTGAGAAGCAACTTGAATACACAAGAAATGATTATACAACATGAGGTTATTATGAACTAAATGGATACACATTAAGCATGAGGGGCAGTTCCAATCCTAGACTCAACACTCTGAGTTATTTCATTACTAATTATTTTTAGAGGTCCTGGGAATTGAACCCAGGACTTCATACACTCTTGGCAAGTGTTCTACCAATAAGCTACATCCTCTGCCCTCATTACTATTTTATTAATCAATGGGTAGCAAATAATGAGTAAGTTATCAAGAAAATTGAACGCAAATATATAACTTGATTTATTGAAAAATATGGCTTCTATCTATTCACTGTTTTTCCATATGGCATGCTCTCCTATACTCTAACCAGTTCATTTAAAGACAAAACATCAACACCATAGTTAAGAGTTATGCATCTGATAACATGATGCCTGGGAATGTTTTCAAATACTTCAAGAAAGAAGGGGGAGGGTGGGAGAGAGAGGAGGGGAAGAGGAAGAAAAGAAAAAAGGAACAAATGAAATGTAGTAAAATCTCCATAATTACTCTGTGGGATAGATTAACTGTCCTCTTCTCCCATACACTAAGTATATTTGAAATTTTTCAAAATAAATTTAGTTCTGTTTTTGAATCCCACCTTCACCACTGAACAGCTCTATGGTTATGAGCAAATCATGGAACTTCTCTAACTCACAGACTTCAGAATGGGCTCCCATCTTAATGACCTCAGAGGATCGCCTTGGAAATAAAAAGCAAATGCGGAAAAGCCTGACTTCACACACAGGTCACATTATAGAGATAAACTTAATCTGAATCCAAATCAGTCCAATATAAGAGAAGAAAAAGGAATATAGTGCTTCCAAAACAGGAACTGATGAGTCTTAAATAAAGACAACATGCCATGATAATGCCATTACAATTCTCCCTGTTACCTCTTAATGTTCTGGATAAGATTACATCAGAAATGGCAATAAGTAATATTCAATGAATTCCCAGAATGCCGTGTCTTGACAGCAATGCATGAAAAGGCTAGTGACCTGATAACATGATCAACTATGGGTGGCCTGCCAGCAAGCATCACTTCTAACTTCTACATATGATTATGTTGTCTACAAGTAACATAGATTTTCCTCCTGCTCACTCTCTTCATTTGCCAAAATCCCTGAGCAGTAGCTAGGGATGGCAGTTGCGGGGAGAAGTAACACCTTGACTTTAGGCCAAATTATACAAAGCAAAATATCACTTTTGGAGGCACCTCTCCATAGGACAGAATCCCAAATAAGAACAGATAGTACCCTTTATTATCTGCAGCATAAATATATAATCATTTAAAAATATACATTATTGGTGATAATTTCATCATTCTGGAAATAAATCATTTACAAAACCTCACAATTGAAAACCAGAAAAGAAAGGCCATGATTCTACCAATACATAATACCAATACACGGTACCAATACATAGCTTAGCATAAGAGTGAAAAGGAAAGCATCACCAAGAATAGTGGATAAACAACACAATTTATGTACATTTCCTTTTTTTAATTTGTACAAGGTATGGCATAAGAAGTCTACTTCTGTTCATGTCAATTGAATTCTTATGAAATACAGTGAATGAATGGGATTCTAGCATGTCTGTCCCATAAGAAAATCTTTGAAGCCTGGAATGTAGTACAAATATTCAGCCTCTCTCATGATGTCCAAAAAGACCAAAAACAGTGAAGTATTGAACTGGTAATTCTCAAAAAAGATGTTCTTTAAGTTAATCTCCTACTTTAAAATTTTACTCACAAGACACAAATTAAATCCACATTTTAAAAAACGGTATTCACATTTGCTTCTTACATATTTTCATACCTTCTTCATAAATGGATCCACTGGAATGTTTAAGCATTGGTTATTTTACTTAGATATTCCTATTTGGATACAGACTTAGCTGATATTTGCTATCCTTATACCATTCAAATCACCTATGTATGCAATAATAAACACAGGACATAGTCATATCTCAATATCAATTTCCTTATAAGGTAAAGCTTATTTCAAGCAAAGTCTGGCCTCAGTATTAAAATAAACACACGTAGCAGGAAAGGTGTAATGTATATTTTATTTTTTCATGCCATGAAAAACCTTACATTTCAATAAATGCAAGTTCACAAAACAAGAACCTTTAATAAAACACTCTAGCTGTACTCCTATTTAAAAACCAAAGTTATTTGAATTTTTTCTTCTACATGTTAACAAACACCTTTATAAACAACAACCAAAAATAAAAAAAAAAAAAGAAGAAGAAGTTATATTGAAGTCCCAGGTTCACAAAAATGTCACAGGGAGGAAAAAGAGAAAGAAAATAGGAACCCATGCTGATTCCTGCAGGAAATAAACCTTCCCACACGCAGAGGCATTCATCAGGAAGCAAGGGAAAGTAAGATGCCCCAGTATGAAATTGCAGCTCCCTGAATTGAAAGACCCAGAGAATCAAGCAGGGTGCTAAATCTTCCCTTTACACCTACAGCTATGACCTACAACTACTCGACCACAGAATGTCTCAAAAGTCAGTCAAAGCAGGTTCACCTGATTCCGAAATATGTTTATCAATCATGAACACAAAAAAACAAATTTCTCCAATCACCTGTCATGGAAGACCTGCCAAGGAAGAAGTATTAAAATTCTGAATCACCACCCTTTTCTTGTAAAGAATTTCTTCTACTCAGTTTAAAATTCCAACTGGGCTAGCTTTAAATATTCATCATTGTACAGAATAGTTAAAAGTGGTAAATGAAAAATTCTGATCTCAAAACAATTCACATTTGCATCTAAGATGTTACAATGAAACCACATAACTCCCTTCTCAAAATGTTTCATGTGACGTCTCCTTGAAGTGGCTTTCACTTTAGCTATGTGTGGCTTCCTTTATTTGCTTTAGTGACAAAAATATGAAAATGAATATACAAAGCAGTCTCTACAGTAAAGGCCATCAGCATGCGATAATTAGCACTAGATTTATTTTTCATAGTTTTAACCTAGAGGCAAAATTCAAGGTCCAATAAGAATGATTCATTCATGTAATTCATTTTCTTTTTATGTTTCCGATTAGTTTGTGTTGGAACTCCACAGTAAGGTCAGTTGATGTCAAGTAAAGTCTTGTTTACAGTCTAGCCCCATTGTGTGTAAGTCTCAGCTACATATTTTAAAAGAGACAAAAATACTTGTCCCACTAAATTTCTAGATTTTTCTCCCACAGAGAAGACCATATTCCACAAAATAATTTCCAGCAGCCTGTGTTTTATAGAAAAGCAAATTCCTAATACAGTCTCTTTTTCTATCAATTCACTAGGGAATAAATCTTCCCACACTACTTAACGAATTTGTCTCAACTGCCCCTCAAATTAATGTTACTGCAGTCAAAGCCCAGGGTTTGCAGTCAAAACTACTAGAGTTCAAATACCCATTTCACCACTTACTCAGTAGGTGACCTTGAACAAGGTACTTAAAATGAGGTAAGGATCATGCAAGATGCAGACATTAGAGTTATTATTACTGTTATAATTGAAAGCTCAAAAGATGCAAAAGCTCTTTATTACTCATGTATTTACTTTAAGCAAGATTCTACACAAAAGCAAAGTAGCCTACAAATTGAGTTTTCTTCAAAAGTGATGGGGAAGCTAACTGCGGTGGCACACACCAGTAATCACAACAGCTGGAGTGGCTGAGGCAGGAGGATCTCAAGTTCAAAGCCAACCTTAGGACCTAAGCGAGGCTCTAAGCAACTTAGAGAGACCCTGTCTTGAAATAAAAAAATGAAAAAGGGTTGGGGATGTGGGTCAGTGGTTAAGCATCCCTGGGTTCAATCCCTAGTACCAAAAAAAAAAAGGTGTGTGTGAAATAATACATTACAAATGATATGCCAATAAAAACTACACAAACTCTCCAATAGTTGCCCCTGGAACAGCCATTTCTTCCAACTCTTAAATCACAAAAATCAAAATAAAGCATAAGGCAGGAAAAAAATTGGACCTTTTAAAAAATTTACCATCTTAAAACACAGGTATAGGGCTGGGGTTATGGCACAGTGGCAGCATGCTCACCTACCACGCGTGAGGCACTGGGTTCGATCCTCAGCACCACATAAAAACAAAATAAAGATATTCTGTCCACCTAGAACTAAAAAGTAAATATTAAAAAAATAGGTATAGAAAAATATGAAAGATACACCAACCAGGTAAGGAAAACACCAAGGGCAATAATTGCTCAAGTGCCTCTTTGTATTTTTATTTTTCTATAGAAGCTATAAACTTTTACTAAAACAAGTGGTAATATGTCCCATGTTACATATACAAAACCTAAAATAAAGATTTGTGAATGTACTCATCCAAATTTTTTCCGAAAATTAAGTTGGTAGGCAGGTTTAGGTAAATGCCTAGACAAATGTATTAAGACATAAATGAGAGCAAATAACTAAAATGAATAGATAAAAGAACCTGAATTTTTTAAAAAATCAAAAAAAGACAAGAATCAGAGGATAAAGATAGCATTGAATCAAACTAAGGTATTAAAGTTTTGTGTTTAAAATTATAAAATACTTACAAACTTCATAGTAAAGAAGACCTGGCTTATGAATTCATCACATGAAAATGCCCTGGCAAGGGGAATGAAAAGGGAAGGTATTTCTTAAATCAAGGGTATTAAATAAAGTAATTCAACTTGGGCTACATTAATTTAAAAGTATCATTTTGGGGGGAAATGGTACCAATATCATTACATGTTTGTGAGATACAGGAGTATCTTCTCTAATTTACCATAAAAAAAAAAGCAGAATTACATGTCAAGCATCAGGCTAAGACTGGGGAGATCAAGTGGGTAAGACCTTGCCCTCAAGATTTCAGTTAAGAAGAAAAAATGTGTTGCAAACACTGGTGATGCACCGTGTACAAAACACAAGAGGTAGCACAGAGAGCTGTGTGCATAACGGCTTCATAAGTTTGACAGTGGAGAGAAACAAAAGTTGAATGGAAAGTCTGGTTTGGATTTTTAAGTTTAATTCACTTCAATCAACTTCTATTATAGATTAAACACAGATAAAAATTCAGAACACATATGAATAAAAATCTCCTTTAGGCTCTCAATGACTTATAATCTAATATAGTGGAGACTTAAATGCAAAGTGACACATGCTTTACAATAAATTTTTTCAGAATTCACACCATAGAGTCAAATATAAGAAAAATTTCTGCAAGTCGGCAAGAAAATGATGGGACAAATGATGGAACAGTGAATTTAAAAAGCAATGTAGTGACAATGAGAGAAAACTAATGCAAGCAAAGAGATAGGGCTGAAAGCAGAGAGAGTGAAGTTGAGAGGCTGCTGTGTCAGTAAGTGAAGTGTTTAAAAGGCCTGAACTGTGTGACATGTTTAACTGGAAGAATGGATGGTGGTAACATCACCCAGGGCAGAAAAGAGGGAACAGATACCCCACTTCATTTTCATTGTATTCATCCACAGCAACTGTGGTAGGGTGTGAGAGACAGTTCCATAAGAAAAACTAGGTTGCAACTAAAGATGTGCTAGTCATCAATTTACAAGTAGTAACCAACCCCATAAGGCAAAGAATGCCTGGAAGAACTTGTAAAAGAATAAAAGAACATTGGCACTTAGAATCTGGCAAACGAGCCAAAGAAACAAAAAAGTCATCAAAGCCAGTGAAGACAATGTTTCAAAAGAAGGAAGTGGCCAATCATATCAAAGATCAGAGAACCAGAAACTGGACAGCCACTGCTAACATTTGCCAACTGTCACAGTGAAATGGCAAAGGGCCCCAAACAATAGTGGATTTGACACTGGACAGGAAATGAGGACGTATATACTTTAAGGCAAATTACTTCTAGAAGTAGAAAGCCTGATTTTCAAAGGAGCTGTCCAACAACAAAATAACACCAAACATTCAGGCTCTTTCTTAATAGTGGGCTAGGCATTTTACATACAATTCCTCTCATTGCTACAAAGTTGCAATATAAGCATTATCCTTTTTAATTTTTAGTAAGACAAATAAATGGTTCAAGGTGGTTACATGATTTGTCCATGGACACACAGGTTGACATATAGAGAATGCAGATTTAAATGTGAGATTTACCCAGCTATAAACTAATGCTCTTTCATATTCTGATGCTACCTTCCTACCATTGGAAATAATTTTTTTCGAGGGGGACGAATAGGGATAAGTGGCTTCCAACCATCTAATAGGAACATCATTTTTAAAAGATAACTTCACCAGTTGACTTTTACAGTCACTTCCACCCTCGACAACCTGTGATTCTATTTCACTATATGCTACTCAGAGGTCCCTTACAATAGCTTCAGAATTCCAGATACAAAAACACCTATCAGTTCTTTGCAACACCTTTCATACTACCTTTATTTTAAAATAAGATCCATGTCCTAACATTATCTATATATAGTACATCAGAGAATATTAATATTGGTTAAATATATTTTTACCAAAAGTGAAAGTCTAGGGAAAGTTAATCATTATCATTTCTGCCCTCCCATAGCATGTTGTACCTTCTGCTAGTGGAGTAATCACAACTTATATTGCAATGTAAAGTCACTTTTGCCTCCCACACTGGACAGTTGTGTTCAGAGATTGCCTCCTTTATATTGGGTCCAAGAACACAATACAAACCCAGGCAAACAGCAGGCACTAAAACTTTGATGCATACAAGGATGGATGGATGGATGGATGGATGGATGGATGGATGAGAAGGTGGATGTTTTGATAAGGGAAAACTTTTTTCAAGTCATTTTATACTTCATAGGTTAATCTATTCACCAAATGAGATAGTTTATTATACTGGAGCTGGGGGGAAGGCAGTATGGTAAACTGAGTGATAATTATTAAAGATATGTGTCGTGTGACTTTAAAATAAAGCATGAAAGTTGATGCTCTAAAAATCCCCAGAAACAAAAGATTGTTCCTGGTTTCAACAATACCAAAAGGAAGAAAATTTAAACTAGTCAACTCACTAAAGTATGTTTTAAAGAGGACAAGTTACTTTTGAAACTTTTATCCAAAAGAGCCAATTTTCTCTTAAAGAACGAATCATGGAATTTCAGACATAGTCCCTGGGAGATGTTTAAGGAGGGAAGCTTCAGAGAGCATTCTGAAGTCACCCAAGGTGCCTATCTAAATGTTTCAGTATCTACTCAATTTACAGACCTGACAAGCAATGGCACATTCTCCCATTGCAGGCCCCAGACTTCTTTCTAGAGGCATGTGACATGAAGTTCACCTGCACAAAACATTAGCATGGGTGAATCCATATTCTAATGAATTGTCCTCAAAAAAGGTTCAGGAAAATACAAGAAAGTATGATAACCACAGAGATTTAAGGTATATTCTTAAAAGCAAGGAGATTGCAGCTTATGCATGATGCTCACCATGACAGATACAGCCCCATCCTTCATGACAGAATGAAAGGAAAATTAATATTTTGGGGTTGAATTCAAATCCACTGTAGTTTATATGGAGGTATTTTTTAATAAGACTAGGCATTTGCAAACTTTGTACCTTGTTATCAGTAGTGAATATCTCACAGTTGAGTTTAACACAGGAATGTTGTGACACCATAGCTAGATGCCACTGGCCTCCTTCAAGTCTCAGTGAAACTTAAACTTATTATCAAATTACAAATGATTTTATCCATTAGGTTAATGAAATTCAATGACCGTAGAAGATCTGTATCAACAACTATCAAAGGCTAGGCACAGGTGAATGCAAACAAAAGAGGCAGGTTTTGCTCTGATCAAGGCTGACTTTGCCTTCGCGGTGTGATGTGATGTGAAAAGTAAACAGGCAAGTGTGGCCTCTCAATTACCCCCACTGACACCATCTTGGCAGCATGTTAGCATCCTGTCTTTTCATTACTTGCCTATTACAAATGTGAAAACCATACCTTAGAAAGTTATGTTAAAATGCAAGAGCTGTCAGGGTTTTCTGAGAAGTTCCTGCTTACTAATAGGTATTTGACACCCTGAAGCTGCCAGGATCTGGGAGAAAATAAAGAGAATTTAGTAGAAAAGGCATGAAGTTGAAGAATATCTTGGCAGTGGCAATCCTCATCCAGCCAAGGGACATCATAGGATGCATGACGGGCCCACCTTTGAGACTTCTGAGTCCAGACAACTTAAAAGTCAGCATGAAGACACAGATGAGCAAGGTTATGAACCCTAGGAACTGAAGCCCAGGTACCAAGGTCCCATGGATGGAAACTGGCCAAGATGAACCTCTATCCACTTTTCCATTTTCAAGGGATCCAAACAACCTGACTTGCATTTAAAGGAAGGCCTCTAGGAAGCAAGAGGACCTAGAAACCACCCTGCAGGGGGAAACACTTAAAAGACTTAGGAGTATGAATAGTTTTTAATATCAAATGAGCTCTCTGAGGAAAACTGATGAGCTTCATTCTCTGGAACTCTATAATGCAATGCTAAGCACAATGAATGTGTGTTCAGGAAGTCAAATTGTAGTCAAGCATAAGGAAACATTTCTTCAAGCAGAGATGTCCAGGGTGAGCAAAAGGTCTTACGGAGACCACTCCCTCTCACTAGATATGTAACATGCAGTGGCCTGAGCTAAAGTTCTGGTGCACCTTTCAATTCTAGAGGTTTTATTTGTCATGCATAGGCTCAAGCTAATAGACAAAAGGTTTCCCTTATCCCTTCCAATCCTCTTCTCCAGCACACAGAGGACTGGTTGTAGGCCACATGGTCAAGTTAGGTTTCCAAAGTTCCTTGCAGCTTTAAAAATCTCCTTGTTAGAATTACAATATGCCTTAGCAAACATGTTCACAGTTGCAACTAAAATAAATGAGAATCATCCATTTTCTCTATTCACAAGATCCCTGTAATCCACTCCATTGTTAAATGTTCCTACGTTAAATTTTTTTAAATATGCCATGAAATTTTCTGCTGCTTCCAAATACTGCTTTCTCTTCTTCGGTGACAGGAATGATGGACAACATCTGATTGTGATCTACTACAGAAAGAGAGCCTCTAACTTTCAAAACCTTAAATCACCACTCAGCCTTTTCAGATTCAGACTGTATAATCTCTCAGTTCCTGTTACAATTTAAAGTTCTTTAATCCTCACAGAGACTTTTTTTTTTTAATGTACTCCTAAATTTTATCCTTGCATTTCTGGAAAGGCATTTGAGATGAAATAGAATAATTCTAACCAGAGGTGAAAATGACAGAGACTCATTCCCAGTTGACGCATGCAAATAGAAGTTTAAAAAGATTTTATGTATGCAACTATACTTTTCTCAGTCTTCAATATCTCAAAAATAATTCTATGCTAGGGAGACAGAGTCAGTCCTAGACCATCTGAGACTAGAAGTATTGTTTCAGAATGAAAAGAAAATGGAGTTTAGAAAGTCCAAGCTGCCCTGTTAATTTAAACAGAAGCCTTTGAACAAGTCTGGGATAATACAGGTTCAGTGGTCACCAGTAAGGACAGAACTGAGAGCAGGTGCCTGGTATGCTGCCTCCTCATGGGTGTGAATTCTGGAGCTGAGCTTTTCTAGGCATCAGTCACTGGGTAGATGGGCGAGAGCTATGAGCAATCTGTATTCATGCATTGGGGCTGAAGGTTTATTAGTGATATATGCACACTCAGTCACCTCCTATCTGGGTGTGCAATGTGTCTTACATCTCTAATTCCCAAACTTATTAACTTTTATTCATTTGTGTTTGCACATTGTAAAGTATAATCTAGACTTCCTAGTTGCTTGCCACCTCACTCTCCCCCGAAATTAGTATAATCACTAGTCTTCCTGAAAACTAAGCCATCATCTACCATGGAAAAAATTAACCTATACACCTTTTGACCTACACCAATCCACTAAAAATGGCCCAATCCTCTGGGAAAGCCACTCCTACCAGTTATGCTTGTATATACTGGCTATTGGGCAAAACTACAAAAGCCCAGTTAATAAAACAGAGCATATTAAAAACACATGAAAACATATTTTTACAGGACTGAGGCTTACAAATTAAGAGATTCGTCGGATGTCTGCGAGCTGACCATGCCTTAAGATCTACACATTTTCGAACTAGAACTCTATAATTTAAAAACTTTGCCAGGCACCGTGATGCATGCCTGTAATCCCAGTGGTTTGGAAGGCTGAGGCAGAAGGATCGCAAGCACAAACCCAGCCCCAGCAATTTCGTGAGACCCTGCCTCAAAATAAAAAATTTTAAAAATGGACTGGGGATGCGGCTCAGTGGTTAAACTGCCCTGGGTTAAAAAACCCTTATGTCTATCTTATCCTTTCCCTATTATTTCTTCATTCATTTAACAACCGGGTATCAAACACCTGTTCTATAGTGGGCTCTGTGCTAGACCTTAAGGTATGAAGATAAATTGAACTAGGCTGGTCTCTCCAGGGCTTTCCACTTCCTGGGGAAGAGAGGCAGACAAGTAAACAAATTATCAGAGCAACTTGCTCTTATCAAGGTATCCTACGTGAAATGCAGAGGCTGTCTCCCTTTTCTCCCACTAAAAGATGTCAGGAGAGGCAAATGCCAGAGTAGATAACATTTGAACTGAACACTGAATGAAAAAAATAACTGAAAATGAGAACTATTGTTATCATAATAATCAAGCTCACACAGGAAATGTATGTGTGTACTTTAATAGCATTAATGATACATAAATAACCAACAATACAAGACTGTTATCATTTTTTTTAATTTAATTAATTTCTTTGTTAATAAGCAAACAAAAAAAAATAACACAAACTTGAAATCCTGACTCAGGACCTGTCCTTTTAAGAGAATATATTGTGCCTTTAACTTAATTTCATAAAATGGTATAGCTTATAAGATGTTTAAAAACAAATGTCACTGGATGGCTCAAAGCCCACTGAGGAGAAAATAAGGAGTCAGCAGAGTTGGTGGCACTTTTTTTTTAAAAAAAACTTCTCATAGCCCATATATCTTTTCCTTGGATAGGATCCAAGGACATTTTGGGGGCTAGAGGAGGGCAGGAGATCACGAGGGAAAAGGCAACATTTCTATATTACAAAAGCATTACAGAAAATAATAAATTGAGATGTACACAAAGAATTGCTTTTTCTTTTCTTTTTTTTGGGTTTATTTGAGGTTTTCTGGGTTTTGCTGGGTTTTTTGTTTTGTTTTGTTTTTTCAGGTTTGCTGTTGTTTTTTTCCATGAAATATGCCAGGTCATTTTCTCTTCAAGTCCAAGTTTGGGAAATAATTAAAATATCTAACTCACCCAATAAATCCAACACTGAGTGATTAACATATCTTTTCTCGCTTGTCAAAAATTCATTAGCCTAAGGAGAAATAGAACAAAAACTGAAAGAAAGCTTTCAAGTTCAAGCTAATAAGCTAAGGTGAAAAGAATTTAGCCTTTTAAATTCAGCAGCCGTAAGTCAGTTCAAATGACCAACAAAATTGCCCTCAACCTGTGTCACCTTATTCATGCCTCCTCCTCATGCTCCCTTCCATGACTGGCTGGAAAAGGAAGTATTCCATTCACCAGTCATCCTATAGAACCTTTTACAAAGAATCAGAACTTGATATAATGCACTCAAAATAAACATATAATTTATCTCCATTTATTGTTTCAGAGGATAACTCTGCAATGTCCAAATCATTCAACAAAAGTTTATTCAGTGCATAAAAAGCAAGGCATTGAGCTAGACACCACTGTTCCAATGACCACATTTTCCAAACTATAACTTTAAATATGCTTAGTAACAAATCATTTTAAGCACTCCTAAGAATACACAGCAACCTGAGAGACACAGTTTAGAAACAGACATACTAGAATTTACAAAATATTCTAATGTTCCATAGAAATAACCAAACATTTTAAATAAGAACTAGCAACTCCTTCCACCCCATACACAAAAATCACCCCCCCCCCCCAAAAAATGAAGAAAAACACTGGGGTAATACAGATGAAGACTATCTTTAACTCTTAATGTTAGAGTTGATGTTATTTTTTTTAATTTAGTTTCATATAAATAAAACTCTCTGAAGGCCGAACATCCTTCTTCTGGTTTCATAACTGCAGAAAGTACCTGAAATTAACAAACATTGTAAAGTGGTATGTCATATACTTGAGGCAGTTTTTATAAATCCCTGATGTCTACCTGTTTGTTGTACTCTTTCTTGCAGACACATGCAACAGGTGCAAGACAGAGTTTGACAGAAAACCCAACCAACCATCTTTAAAAGCAGAGTTGTAGAATATTTTGCTGTGAATCAAAATCATGGATTAGGGGAATAAAAAGAAGAAAAGCATAAAGTTCTATTCCTTTCTATGACGGTCTCTAAAAAACCCACCTTAATTCCAAAAATGCAGCATTTTAATAATTTGTTGCCATTTGCTCAGTCAGCATTTTTATTTTTTTAATATCTAAGGTTTCTGCTACTGGAGTGCACATTTGTGAAAATGAATTTGAGATCTCAGCAGTGAACACAGGTCTTCAAGCTGACAGTACATCAGATTTAAGCCATTATTCAGAAAATCCAACCATGGAAGAATATGGAATTTTAAAATTTTATTTCTTAAATGAAATATAATTGATAGCTTCACATAGGAAGCAGAAGTATTATAAAATGAATTCAAATTGCTAAAAACATCTAAAGTACTAAAGACTAAAGTACAAACTGGAATCCTGTCTTGGTGCCTATATCATTCCCACCTAATGACTGGATCCTAAAAAGGAGTGAAATATCTAAGAAGCACTGGTTGATATTTTTGCCCCATTGATCTCTAGAAATTAACAAAATCCTCAGACCAGAGCAACAGCGTGGGTCATTATCTGAGGTACAGGCTAAGAGGATTACAACAGCACTCTTCAAAATAAAAGTAAATAAATATGCTGCTTCTACTTCTGAGCCTATTTATCTGAAAAAAAAAATGTTTAACAGTATTTCTTCAATGACCTTCATACCAAAATCAAACCAAATTATAATATTCATCACAAGAATGTTATACTGCTGCTGATATAGAAATGTATCAAACTATTTTACCAGGCTAGTAATTTAGAAAACTAATACAGGAAACAAAGTATAAGGACAACTTAGAACACATAGAAAAAGGTGTCAATTCTCAAAAATATTTTCAAGAAGAGCCTCTTTGTTCAAGGAAAAGATTTGCTTACACTTACCTGTAGTCTAGTCCTACCTGTCCCATTCTATCTATTCTGTCTCCAGTTCTTTAAACATACAAATAAGCGTCATCATAAGCTACTGTTGTAGACCCAAGGCATTCATGGTTTTCAGTATTACTGGTTCTTACTATTCTCGAGTGACCTGAAAATACACAACATGTTGTCATTTGTAATTCTGTCTTAGCAGTGATTGAATCACCATTCCCAAAGGGACAGACTAATTGTAACCACTCAAACTCCCCTAACCCATTCAATGATCCTCTAGTCCCCAGAGTGGTGGGTATAATCATTGTCCTTTATATATGGGGAAAGTAACCTGTTAAGTTACAATACATAACCTAAAAAGACACTAAAGTAGAACTCAAGACCTCACTATATCCTTAAATAGTAAGAGAACAGCAATACCAGAAAGTTGCTAAAAAAGTTGACAAAGTAACTTTTTAGTAATTACCCCAATTCCATATCATGAATCATCACCTTTTTTCATATTTCTGGAGGTGTCCAATACAATTTCACAAAACGTTCAAAATGATAATTTAACTGGATATGCTAAAAAGAGAGTATCTCTAGAACAATGCTATTTCCCAATGAGGTCATTCTAAATGGATTCTTTATTTGGTTTTATAATTAGTTTCAACTTTACACATGGCTGACACAAAAAAGATAAGGAAAAGCATAAGAGGCCAATTATAAAAGTTACAAATGCACAGTATATCAAAGTCATATTTCATATCTCTAAAATTACAAATCAAAACAGGTCATAAACAAATAGACTTTTTAAAGCATATTTTTCAACTACATAAACAAATGTCAAAGTAAACCTCACTAGCTAGATTCTAAGGTGTTGATTTTTCACATTTTAACTGTGTCTTAAAATATATTGTCCATTTAAAGTAAGAGTTCTTCCTCATACTTAAAAAAAAATGTTCTTATGCTTCTTATCGATAGCATTTAGAATCAATGGAATTTTCCTAAACTCTCAGGTGTTTCCTTAAGCCTTAACATTACAAGCTGTTTTAAAAGCTATGAATTTGTGGTATATTTACCTTCCAGAAGTCCCGAAAGGAAATATTAATCAATCAACATGATATGTAACTAACAACATGAATTTGCATGCTGTTCATTAAGTCCTGTAAAGGATTTGTTCTCTAAAGTATATTATCCCTGAAAGCACTGTGTGTTAATTAGGTTAGCAGACCCTTTTCTTCACATCCAGTACTAATGCAAAACTTACCCCAAACACTGATGTTTAATCATAATAAATTTAAATTAATGATACTGAAATAATAAGGTTTCATTATACTCAAATGGGAAACCAGACACATGAAACAACTCAACTAGTTGTAAAAAAATGCAGTAAAACAAAGTCACAATGAGCTCTTCCTGATGTACCACTAAGAAATAGCATTACTAACTACTTACTCATCCATTTCAAGATCCACATATGACCGTTATAATTAATGTTCCACATTCTTGTTTTCTTTTTAAGCATTTTTACTAGTCTCTCAGCTAGAAATACTAGCTAGCCTGAATCCTCATATAATATTAATTTACTTTACTTGCAACTTCTTGCTTGCATGATCTTAGATACCTTTCCCGAATTATCCTATGAGTATCTGTTTATACTGACAATATATATATAAGCTAGACAGAAGAATCACCAGTTTAAAGCCAGCCTCAGCAACGGCGACACAGTAAGCAACTCAGTGAGAGAGACCTTGTCTCTAAATAAAACACAAAATAGGGCTGGGGATGTGGCTCTGTGGTCGAGTACCCTTGAGTTCAATTCCCAGTACCAAAAAAAAAAAAAAGAATATATGAGCTGATAACTACACAAGAAAATCAGCTCATTCCCCATGGCCAAAAGCAACCTTACACAAAGCAAAACAGTGTACTGCCTGGAGTTTTTTAGATTCTCCAGAACTCTACCCAGAAGTTATCCTTCAGCTGCATGCCAGGGTATCTGAAATTTCTACCATTAAAATCAGTTCAGGTAAAGGGCCCATTACAAAATACCTGAAGATTTGAAGAGATACATAATGAAGTCATATACTCATTATCACATACAATTTAATTTCCTCAAAGTATTTTTTACAGTCACACAGCACAGGTCTATGGCCAAAAGGGAATGTTAGGGCTCCACAAATCATTCCAGTCAAGAATAGGTACAAAGCAATGAAGAAAAGCCAAAGTTTGGAACAAGACCTGTGCAGTACCACTGCACAGAAAGCCAGACTACAGAGTACATTGAGGGTAGGGAAAAGGAGATGGTTACTCTTCTATTTATTACCCTCAGTCTTGTGCTTTATAGCGATGAAATATTCCCTTAAAAACATAATGAAAAATGGTAAATAGATCAAATTGTTCTGATTTCCAACATTTACTAAGATGTTTTCTCTGAATTCTTATACTTTTTTTATTGTTTCTAAGAACAGTCAAAATAAAATAACACCTGTTTTACTAATTGAAGTAACTTTTGTTTTGAGGTAATCTCAATGAATGCTTCTGATTCCCACCTCCACCTTCCCTGTCATAAGGTTTAGAAAATGTATCAGGGTCTCTGAACACACTTTGGCAGACTCTACAAACTTCAAAAATGACACAAGTGACACTCAGACTCAACCTACCTTTCTCAAGTTACATTCTGGAAGTGCAAATCAAGAGAGATGTCAACATATCACCACAGAAAAAATCCACAATCACAGCTTTATTTGTACACAGCAATTTGTTACACAACAAAAGTCAGATCATAGCAATAAGATAACTGTAAGCAAATATCAGGATATGCCAAGGTTATAATGAGCTGACTATTTCTCATTTCTGAATGTCCACACAATAAATACTACAATATATACTTTGTAAAAGGAGAGAAGACCTAAGTAGCACAAATATTTCCTCAAGTATAATCCTGTGTTTGAATACTCACAACTGAAATTAAATTCTAGCAATATTTTGGTATAAATATTGGTTTAATGAACTATTTATTATCTAATTTTTGTAAACAAAAAAATATCACTTGATAATTTGTTTCCCATTCAGTACATATACACTTTCCCCTTACTGAACATGGGTATAGATATTCAAGGGGACCAAAATAGATTTTCTCAAATCACAAAAATTTCATGTATGACAAAATGTTGATTACAATCTTGAATAATGCCTTTTAAGCCAATATAGTCAACATGAAAGCATAATAGAAATAGCAGCAGTGTGCCCACCTTAAAATCAGATTCATCAGTAAAAGTTTTTTCTATCAATAAAATCCCTTATTTAAAATTTACGTTAATATCTCTATCAAAACAAATGCAAGATTAACTTTTCATAAATGTACATTTGCATTTCACTTGTGTAAAAATATGTAGATGAAATTTCTGGAATTACTGGAGAACTGTGTACTTATAATGAAAAATCACAATAACATAGCATGGGGGAAAAAGGTAAAATAGCTATAGAATGGTTAAATAGATTCTTCCATGTTAACTGGCAAAGAAACCAAGGCAGAATTATGAACGATTATTTTCACATTGTTCACTTGATAACAACTTTATGTTTACATTAGGAATCCATATTTCAGGATTTTAAAAAAAGGAATGTGACCATAACTGTTCATATGAGTGTTTCTTAATTGCCAACACATTTACTGATATTAACTGAACTGTAAATTTACCTTGTTTTGAGAATAAGTGATCTTAACCTACAGGATGGAGCTACACCTAAACTCCACACATAAAGGAGATATTGGTCATTTACTGATATTTCAGGTAAAAGGTCTTAATTTTTGAAAATGTCAACAGAAATCTTTAATACAAAATAGTTCTTTGGAATGAATTTGAATTGATTGTTTACATAAGGATCCATGCCTACAGAAAAAAAATCATAGTTGCGCATCTATCTGTAGTCCTATTTGGAATCATTTTTGCAAAACTATTTCCTCCTTACTTTGATGGGTCTGTGAATCCTGCACAGAAGCAGGAATTATTCCAATATAATCAAAACAAAAGAAAACATTTTATTTCTTTCTCAAAAAAAAAGAACACAATTTCCCCTTCACTCTCCTGCCACCCCTCCCCAACACACACACACACACACACACACACACACACACACAATTACTTTAAAAACTAAAAAGCGCAAGGACCTTTTCTGAAACCCCAGCGAGACTTATGTAGTCTTTAGGCTGCTGGGTTACTTAGCCTAAGTGCTCATGGTGCAAATGACTTTTATTGCCTTGCACTCTAGTTGCATGCTCTGGCCCCATCAGATAACATCTCTACACATAACACAACACCACACACACACACCACACCACCAGCCAAGTTTCCAATTTCAGAGGCCCGTTCTGCACACAGTCCATATCCATCTCTGCTATGTTCGGTGTCCTAACCCCACAAATAAGGGACACGACTTAATCCTGGGGGATCTGCTCTGTTGCCTCATCCTTGCAAGATTCCTATGATGGTTCCTCCCCCACTCCACCTTGGAATGTGGTGAAGGCGGTGGGATCCCTCTCCAGGCAATAAGATAGAGAGAGCGACCACAGTTTGTCCCTTCCTCACTCCTGGCATCCCGCCTTCTCTTCACCAGCAACCAGAGAACAATCCCTGCACGGAGTGTATACATAAAATCCCAGGGTGGAGAATCAAATAGCCCATTACAAAGGGGGTGCCAGGGGCATGGAGGAAATGAGTGGGATGAGGTTCCCAAGGGGAGGTGTGCACGCGAGGGGAACCCATCAAGAGCAATGACAGGTCGACAGCAGACTGTCAGTGGTGGCGAGGGAGGTTGGCAAACGGCTTTCCGCGTCGTTCTCCGCCGCACGGGGGAATCCCGGGGCGGCGGCGGCAGCGGTAGGGGCTCTCCGGTCGTTCCCGGCCTCATGAGCCCCCACGCGCCCCCACGGCCACCTTCCCGCTGGCGGCCACCCCCGCCCCGCACGGAAGGAAACGCCAGGCTCCCCCCACGCTCTCCCGCTCTCTCGCGAGTCCTGTGCAGGCCCTTCCAGTGGGAGGGGGAAGGGGCGCAGAGGGAATTGCTGCAATGGAGCACCGAGAGAATCCAGCCCCAGCGAGGTAGTCGGTGGAAAGCCACGGCCAAATAAAAATGCCATATTAATTCTTTTAAAGCCATAAATTACCCCTCCCTCTGCAAAAGAAAACCATAAACCCGATCCCATGCAAGCCTGCGAGCAGCCACCCACTTCCTATTTCTGTCATAGCAGCTACACCCTGCCAGCAACCACCCCCGGGGCGCCCCCTCCCGCTACCGCCACCGCCACCCCCGCCGCCACCTCCCCGCGGCTCAGCCATTTGCCAACCGACGCCCCCGTCAATAAAAATGCCCCAAGTGGAGCTGAGAGGGAGGCGTGGGGGAAGGGCGCCGCGGGGGAGGGGGTTCGCGGGTTGCACAATATCCTAGAAGGTCCGTGGCTGGAGCTGGGTGAGGAGAACCCTGGGCTGGGGGAGGGGAGGCGAGGCAAGTCGCCCCGGCGCCTGCGGCACACGGTGCACCCGAGCAACCGTGGCTCTCCGCTTACCTTTCACCACCCTGTCGGTCGTCGACAACTTGGGATCAATTGCCTTGGGCTCGGACATCTCCAGCCGCCGGGGGACAGCGACGCGCTGTTCGTCCGTCCGACTGCACACCCCGACCGGACCCGCGGGCCAGACACTCAACGCCGCCGCTGCCGCGCTGCAAACCGCTCGGCTGGAGGTCTGGGCTCTGAGCTAGCTTTAAAGTTACTGCTTTCTCCGCGCGTCCCTCCGCCGCCGCCGCCTTCACTCCTCCTCCACTGCCGCCGCCAGCCCCGCCGACTCGCTCCGGGCTGCGCGTGTGTGGTGGATATTTATTTATTTTCTGAGCACGCCTCCCGGTTCTTCTTTTATTCTTGGGGGAAGGGGGATGGGGAGGAGAAGCGCACACGCGAGCACCCACCCCGGCACGGAGACCGGGCACCGCGGAATGGAGACCCACGCGCGCACACGGCCGGGATTAAAACCGATCACATGGGGAGGGCCGGGGGCGAGAGAGAAGAGGCAGGGCCGTGGATGTCAGTGCCACCAGCCGCACCTCGGCGTCCCCGGTGGCGTTGAGGCGGCCGCCGCTGTTGCTGTTGCTGCTGCTGCTGCCGCTGCTGCTGCCGCCGCCGCCGCTTCCCTACACCGAGCGCCGCGATGCAGCCGCTGGTGCCGCGGCCGCGGTAGGCGTCCCGCTGCCGTGCTCGCCCGCGCTCGCCTCTGCCTCCCGGCACCGCTCCTTCACTCACACAGGCACAGCCGCGGAGATAGGCACACACAGTCCCGGGCACAACCTACCCTCCTCCGCCGCCTCCGCCACCGCCTCCGCCGGCCACCGCCACCGCGCCCGCCTCCGCCTCCTCCCCTTCCTCCTCCAGGCCCCCGCCTCTAGCGCCCGGGTAGCCTCCGCCTCCCCGCGGGGCCCGCCCCCGGCCTCCCGCCCCGACGTCGCAGCCCTGTGCACTCATTGGGTAGGACGTGCGTCCCTCACTGCCAAGTGGCGGCCTCCAGATTCGTCCCGCCCCCCGTTCTCCTTGCTGTCCCCGCCCCTCGCTCTGTTTTCCACCAGCTGCCAGTCCAGCGGGCCTGCCGCCTCCACCGCCCAGTCCCTGCTCAGGTGTCACTGTTGCTAGCAGGCCAGGATTAGGGAAGGAGAATGGGCAAGGAGTGGTGGCTGGGAGGAGAGGGGCTCTACCATGCCACCCCCACCCCCACTTGGCTTCCTACTCTGGAATCCGCATACACCCCCGCGCCTCCTTGGCACCCGCGCCTTGGCGACTGTGTTAAGCCGCAGTGTGAGTAGCCAAGAACGGACGGTGTCTCCGGGTGTGTGCGTGGCCTGCGAGAGGGCAAGGAGAAGGCGGGGAGAGGAGTGAAGCGGGTGGGAGCGACCGAGAGAGGGCGGAGGAAGGAAGAGCGCGAGGAGCTCCGGGCCCACAGCGCAGCTGCTGTCGCTGCGGCAGCTGTCCAGGGACAATCGCCAAAACGACGACGAATAAACAACTTACCTAGCGGAGATGGGTTCCGCCTGTGACGGGTGTGCGGTTGTATTTTCTAGTGGGCTTTTGTGTTGGCGGTATGGTATGGTGGCTGTTACCATGCATGCACACCTTCAAGAGGAGGGGTCCCCTGTCAAAAGTCGCGTACCAGGGACCTGGCTGAGTGTGTCTGGCGCCGCGGGACGCAAGAGTGGGCTTTCCTGGGAGGGTGGGAACAGGAGTCCACGAGACCTCGGGCAAATTCAGCCATCCTGGGCCGCCCTTCTGGTCTCTACGGAGAAATGTGGGAGCCGGACAAACATGGAAGAGGTCGCTTTTTGCCTGTTCACACAAGGGCACTCAGCCACTGTTTGGGACAGGTGACACCATATCTTTCTTTCATCCACTTGGTACTCTGGATGCCTGCAGGACCTTGAAGCTGTAGTCAGTTGCCCGCTCTAGTACCTCAGGTTGGAAGGAAAGTTAAGGAGAGAATGCTAGACGCTGGGGGGCAGAGTGTTAGTAGCCGATTTGCTCCTTTCCGACCAGACAGATCTTGGAAGTGATTTTCCCTCTGCCAGGTGTCATCTTAGCCTCTCCTGGACCAACCTCAGCTCCAAGGACCGGCAAGGAGGTTGGAACTTTGGGGGGAATTATAAAGAAAGTTAAACAAATTTCTCACCCCCGTCCTTCCTGTATTGGAAATAGGTTTTTTCCTATTCCCTGAATTGAACTATGGGCCCAATAAATGACCTAGAAAAAGGTTTAGGAAGGCGGAGATGGAGTCAACACAACTGTTTTGACGATAGGGACTAGATTAAGCTCAAACTTGAAAACTAAGTTTTAACAACATATTTTTAAGACTGATGGTGCTGGAACTTAAGGGGTACTGTGACCTGCAAGAAGTAGGAACACACACTAGAAAGTAGTCAGCTTCTGGGGAGGCCTCCAAGCTAAGGGAGAGGATGTGGGGTGTGCCTCACCAGCACAGAGAGGCTGCCACTGGGCCCAATGGGTGAGAATCTGCTGGCCAGTTTACAACCCCAGAATAGTATGTGGTAATTAGACAGACAATTCATTCAATAAGTATGTATTGTGCTCCCTTTATTTATATGCCAGGCACTGTGGTAGGTAATTTGTGAGCTTGCATATGGGGGGGTTGTAATTTAAAAATGGTTCTTGTCTTCAGTAAAGCCTAGAGTCCAGCATAGCTTTTAGAGAACATAAAATTATGAGCTCCTAGAGGTCAATGTAATCTCCTCAGAGAGAGTTTGTTGCAAACAGCCTCCTGGACACAAGCAGACCTAGTTGCTGAGGCAGATTTGGGCAGTTGGCCTCAGGCCAGATGGCACGCAGTGAGGGAAGGATGCCAAGACCTGTGGGTAAAGAGGGCCTGCTTCAGGAAAGACCGGGAAACCATGTCCAGGGATGCTCACTTCCAAGGGCAAAACATTCTCACACACATGCAGCAAAACAATGCAGTTCCCATTGTTATTTGGACCAACTTTCACCAAATATAGGGAAGCACTATTGAACTAACATCAGAAGGCTTAAAATGTCAGCAGCATAGAGAAGTTTTATGATAGAGATAGGAAATAAAGGCACACCTTTCAGTCACACCCTTTAGTCCACTACAAGTTTAGGACACCTCCTAGCTGAGGTATGTGTGGGAAAAAAATGTTATGAATCATAATCACTTCACAACACATCTTATTATAATCAGGCACTTTTAAAGCATGTGTATGATTCCACAACTGTTGCAACACAGATACTTCTTAGATAAATTGGACCCTGCTCTAAAGAAAACTAACAGCAGCTTATTAACTGGGAACTAGTTAATGTCCATATAGCTGGCTTACTGAACCCAATGGCCAAATCATCTTTTTTACTCATATTTATTTAGATGTCCAAATATCTGCTACTGCCATTCTTTCTTATTTTTTTAAAATCCTGTTAGATTGTTACCACTTTATAGAATTACCTTACCCTTGGAATTTGCATTTGCAAGGAGTTACTTCAGTTTCCATGGGCTGACTTTGGAAATGTCCTCTGCTTATGAAGAAAAATTACGAAAATAATAAGTTAACAAAAGAAAACATTGCCCATCCCCTCCCCCAAAATTAGCTTTTCTTCATAAAGTTTCTCTCTAGCATCTGTGCAGCTCGGGATTCCGTTTCCCAACCTGACCCTGGGTCCATGCGACTAGTTTTGGTATTGACCACACTATAGGCAAAAGTGTTCTGTCACTTACTGGCAATTCAGTTAAGCTGCAGATACACATTCTCCAATCAATCAACTCCCATCCTTTAGCTGCATGCAGAGGCTTCTAAGACCCAGGGGAATGCTGAACATCATGTGGTTAAAGCTGAGTCTTGAACTAAAGGAATGCTGCCCACCTACTAGGAAAATCTGCATTATATTTTACCTTATAAAGAAATAATCTTCTGTTGGGTTATCCCACTAAATTTGAAGATATGTTTTTAGAGTAGGTAGTGGTATTATATCAACATACAAAACACATTTATTTTATTAATTGAGAGAATAAAATCTTTAAATTCTAAAGGCTTGTGTAACTGTTATATAAGAGAGCAACCAGAAGACTAAAAATATTCTCTTTTAATACATGAACATCAAATCTTAATTTTCTGTGAATGAATTATTCATTTACCAGTTGTGTTTTGAACACCTGTTCTGTGCAAGGTACTGTGATAGATGATGCATAAAAGTATAGAATGAAGAATGATTCAATGATTTTGTTTCTTCACTCAAGAATCTCAAAGTCTTACTATATAACTCTTATATACATATTATCTTTGCAAACAATAAGAAACTACTTCCTCTTACTATCTGAGAAAATAAAATAATTTGCTATTAGTTTCATTAAAAATAATAATGACAATAAATATGGGGTAAGGTATTGTGGACTTGGAATCATGTGCATTTAAATGCTTCACACAGTTTTGATGCAAATCATAGTAAATGAAAAACATTTTGGTTTGCTTACTAAGTGATCTGCTATATGGGGGTTGGCAGGGAACAAAGAAAAAAGAAAGAAAAGAGGAAATAAAGATATTGTATTTTATATCCTATTTTGAGAATAACTTTTAAAATTTTGAAGTTTGATTCTGGGAATGGATTTACAATCATTTGGATATTAGACTTGAATAATAACTTCTGAATATGGCTCTTCTGAGGTAGATATCAGTATGTTTGATCTATATTCTCACTTCAGGTGGTGAGAGACAAAGTTGAAGGATCTACAAACACAGTCAATCCTGGAAGGGATGTGAATGTGTGCAGATTTGATGTATGTTCTTAAATCAAGTTCCCACGCCATTCCCTTCCATTTGTGTGGAGTTCTTTCTTGTTTACTATAGAGACGCTATGAAATATACTAGTCTACCTGGATTTTATTTGAGGTTCAAACTAAAATGGCTTATATTGTTGATCTTTTGGATTTCTCTTGAAATTTTCTTGAGCTTTGTTTTTGTCAGGAGATAGTTTAATTCATTTAGACAATGTATTTCTGAACATTAAACATTTTTATAGCAAGTATATATAGGAAAACATGGTTTTTTCCATTAGGGATTAAATTAAAACTTTTGAAATTGTTTAATATGGAGAAATACCTTTACATAAAATTTGGCAAGAATATTTGATCATTGTTCACTTGGATTTAATAACCAAATATTCATTTTTATTTATGTCTGTATCCTCATTTTATATCCAAGTTCTTGGAACAAAGCAAGTGTTCAACTAATTTTGTTGAATGAATTTTTAAATAATGTGTTGATATTCACAGTATGAGATGCTAGGTTAAGTACCAGGGTCTCCATTCTCAAGGAGATCTCAGTATGACCAAAATTACACAAACACACACTAGAAAGAAGTGTCATTAACTCTTTCTCCTAGACAGTTTTAATTTTAATTTCATTCCAGACTTTGAAATTATGAATAGATTGCGCCAGGCCATAAATGTGTCCATTGAAAAATGCTATATATTTGTCATTATATTTTAAAAATCCAAGAAATAAATATACTGTAAAAATTTTATGTATTTTGGCTTTTCTAGACTCAGAATTTCAGAATATTTGACTTAAAATGAGCTGAAATTTACATTTGAAGTGCTTTGAGAACACTTCAACAATAATAGCAAAGAACTCACTGAACAAACTACAACCAAATTTTAGAAGACTTGATAAATCAATTTAGAAGAACTTTTTTGAGACCTTTAAAGACAGACTTACATGTGCAAAACCAGCAATTAACTAGAAATGAGTTTTATCCTTCAAAGCAGGCAAAGATTTACCCATACCAGAAGAAGAGTTTGCCCATTACTGATTTTCACAAATTTGCAAGTAAATATTCTACTCTTAATTTGAATTTTGCACTCAGACCAGCCACCTTTCCATTTGCTTCTAAGTAGTAAAGTTTTATTTTGCTAATATTCATGGCTAGTGGAAGGCATATATTCATTTACTGAATATCTGTACCTATCAGGCACTGGAAATGTAATATGGAAAAACCAAAGTCTCTACCCTCATAAAACTTACATCCCAGTAAGCAAAATATAATTATTTTGCTAATATTTTGCTAATATTCATGGCTAGTGGAAGGCATATATTCATTTACTGAATATCTGTACCTATCAGGCACTGGAAATGTAATATGGAAAAACCAAAGTCTCTACCCTCATAAAACTTACATCCCAGTAAGGAGAGACATTAGAATGATTATACATACAGGCCATGGCAGAGTGCTGAGGGATGAGCATAATCGTAGTGCACAGTGGCTGGGGCACTGAAAAAAGTGATATAACTTGCTGTGGTAGACACAGAATACAGAGAAGGCTTTCTGAAAAGCTGATATTTGAACAGAGATTCTCAAGGTGGTGGAGATGGCTATGCAGCCACACAAAAGAAGTGAGTTCCAGATAAAAGGAACTGCAGATACAAAGGCCCTGAGGGCAGAGTCCGGTTGGCATCTTTAGGAACTGTCAAAGGAGACCAGCGTTGCTACAGTGAACTACAAAGAGTGGTATGAGGTAAAGTCAGAGAGATCATGTAAACTCAGATTATATAGAGCTTTTAGACAATAGGAAAGATTCTGAATTTTATTCTGGGTGAAATGAGAGAGATTTTATGGTATACCTTAGATTCAGAGAAAACAAGCATTCTTTTTGTAAGCATTGACTATGTATATAGTGACGGGAAGGGAGAAAGAATAGAAATGGAAAGACCAGTTGAGAGACTCTTGTCATAATCCAAGCTAGAAATAAGGTGGTTTCTATTATATAGTTTAGAAGGGAGTAGTAAGAAGCATTCATTTCCAAGTATATTTTAAAAGTTGATGTAACAGGATTTGCTGATGGATTGAATTCAGGATATGGGAAAATTAAAAATAGGTCAAAGAAAACTTCAAGCATTTGGGTGTGGGCAAATAGAAGATAGAAGTTACCATTTACTGAGAAAGGAAACACTGGAAATGAGTGTATTTCATGAAGAGGAACTAAACTCAGATATGTCAACATTGAGTTGTATATTACATATGGAAGTGGAGATAGCATGTAGACATGTATGCCCTGGATTTGAAAAGAGAGGAGCCAAGCACTGTGGCACATGCCTGTAATCCCAGCATTTAGGGAGGCTGAGACAGGAGAATCGTGAGTTCAAAGCCAACCTCAGAAAAGGCGAGGCGCTAAGCAACTCAGTGAGACCCTGTCTCTACATAAAACACAAAATAGGGTTAGGGATGTGCCTCAGTGGTCAAGTACTCCTGAGTTCAATCCCCAGTACCAAAGAAAAGAAAAAAAAGGAGAGGGCTTCCCATCTCTGACATGATGTAGGAAACCAAGGGCAGAGTCATGCTTTATTTCAGTTAAAGAGTAAGGAGAAAAGAAGGAAACAGCAAAGCCCATGGGAAGGACCAGTTTCTGGAATAGAAAGGTATGTCTCTAAAGTCAGGCAAATGAAGTAAATTGTGTCAACAATGCTAACAGATTGAGTAAGATGACAACTGAGAATTGACTATTGGTCTTGACAAAAGGGGAGATTATTGGTGAGCTGCACAAAGCCTTGTATACCTACTTCAAATAGCACCTCATGTCTCTCTGCCTGTTTATATTGGTTCCGTTTCTTTTAGTATTTTAGACTAGTTAAAATTATGAGTGGGATGTATTTGTCTACTCACAACGAAATAAATAAGAAACTTGAGAACAGGACTGTTTTTTTCCTGAATCTACAGTATGTGCGGTATACTTGGCACACATTAGGTAACAAATAAATGTTTGTTGAAAAAGTGAATATTCTATTATAATGCAAGTCTGAGTTAGTTTTCTGATTTTCTCAATAGTTGAAAAACAGTTCAAAGTATTTGTAGGAAAAAAATTAAATTTAGGTTTAGGTTTTTTTAAAGTTATAAAACTAATCTTCATAGAATAAAGACAGTTGACTTGGACCCTCAGGATGAGAAATGAAATGGGAATTTAGGAGTTTAGTTGTTAACATGAGGTGTGTCTCTCACTGTAAGAGTAATTACTTGTGTAGACCCAGGGAGAACCCAGGATTACTCATATTTCCTCTTTCTCCAAATACACAAAGAGTTCCATTGTTTGCAACATCTAAGCTATTCCCTGGTGATAAGTTAGGCCAGACATCAGCAATTTTCAGGGAGGAAGTGAGTAGAATTGGGGTTGTACTGTTTAAAAGCAGTCCTTCCAAAGAGTTTCCTTCTCTCTTTTGGGGCATCCCTAATTGGATTGTCCAGCCCAAAAAAATACTGTTGGTTGGGGAAAGTGTGCTGGATATGTTTCAGGATGTCTATCCTGCCAGCACCCCTATTTTAGGGAAAAGGCCCCATCACCTCACCAGCTGAGTGATCATCGTCACAAGTTCAACCACTGGCCTCGGGGGATTGCACCTGGGTAAGTAAACATCTTGCTTGAGGACACCTAAGGGCTGGTGACCTTTAAGTTCCTTGACCTATTTTTAAAAAGAACCTTTAGGCTAATCAGATGCCCTCTGTCGAGAGTCTGACCTTAAAATTTACAGAGAAGTTTGAATGAAAGGTATTGCAGGCTGAGGCTAAGATGGCCATGGGGACAGGACTTATGTGCAAGGTGTATAAACAGATGATGCCATTCTTGACAGAGAAGCCATAGGTCAGAGTCAGCAGAGGTGGAGAGAGCAGAAGAGAAATTCCAAAATCTGTATTCCTTTTTGTCCTTTATGCTACCTGGTTGTTTAACTTTTTCTGGATATATTAGGCCTTTCAGTATCCTTACAATAGGGTTGTTTTCTAGAGCTGGCTTGACTGTTTTTCTTTCCTTACTAACTCCCTTACTATATGTTTAGTAAGAGCCCTCCTTGCATCAAATGGAAGATAAGAAGAGTAGCTAAGATGTTTACAGCATGCCCTCTGTCTGTTTCAAAGGTTGATATCTTCCGATTCTTATGGTTATGAAAATCCTTTTCTTCATTAAGAAAATGACTACCTTCCGACCCCATCTTTGCTCATCCCAAAATATCTCTATAGCATACCCAAGAATGAAAAGAACTAATGAATATGGATGGAGAAAGAAAGGACAGAATCAGGCAACAGACAGGCTCTGACTGGGGAGTCTTGGTAAGCTCTGGAGCTATTTATTAGATATTCTCCTTTCTGCTTTCCATTGTCACCATTAGGAAGATTTAGACAATGCTGCAGTAAAAATTGAAGATCTCAGTAGCTTAACAGAAGTTTGAAGTCCTCTGCAGGTCTGGGCAGCCCGCCAGGGCAGACAGCCTCCCTGTGCTGACTCAGCATCCCAGCTGCCACAATCAGATAGCACAGACATCAACAGGTACTTCCAGTGTCACACGACAGGAAGAGAGGAGAGGGCTGGAGAGGTGAGGTCCAGCAATCAAGGGCAAAGGCCTGCATGGCACTCATGAATGACTCCATCACATTTCATTGAACTGATCTCATCTCTTCACTGTATCTAATTTCAGGGAGGGCAAAGGTATGTAATCTTCCCACATGTTCAAAATTAGAGGGAATCCAAATATTTATGAAAGGAAACAAAGCCAATCAGATTTCTAAATAATCTATTGAACCATGTGCAACCTCTAGGCTACTGTTTGACACCAAGTGTCTAGGGATATGTCTTATCTGTTTTACATGCCAAGATAGTCCTGGAATGACCATGACTCCTGACCTCCTTCCGGAATTGAAGTTTTCCTTCTGTCCCTCTTGCATGGCCTCTACTGATGTAAATTAGATACACTCCACTGGGACTGTTTTGATATTAAGACATCTGCCCCAGGGCCCCACGATCCTACACCAGATTCCTGGTATTACTATTTGTTATCATCTTCCCAGATCCTTCTCCCTCACCCTTCACATCCCAGTGCCTTTGCAGGTAGGCAGTGTCAGACAAATAGTTGACAAACTAGATTGGAAAAAAAATGCCCTCCTAAAATGTCTTCACTATAAGTAAAAACACAAAATTCTTTTCTATTTTTGAAAGTCATGAGCCAATTATCTAAAAATATGAACATAGATATTTATGTATGTGTGTGCATACACACAGCATACATGACTTGTTTATTTTTATGAGTCACAGCCTTTTGTAAGGCGTTAATATGACTAATTTAATAATATGCAAACATAATATGCAGCATCAAAGCCAAGCAGTTTTTGTGAAGGTCATGTTGGCACTATTTTGACACATTGTGTCTCTTCTAACTTTGTCAGTCCTACAGTGTTATGGCTTGTCTTCTGTGTCAAATTGGCTAGGCTATAATACAGTTATTTAATCAACCACTAATCAGGGTGTTACTACAAAGATAGTTTATATATGTGGCTAATATCTATAATCAATTAACTTTAAATATACTACCCTCAATAATATGGGAGAGCCTCATTCAATCATTTTAAGGCCTTAGGAGCAAAATAGATGTTTCCAGAAAGAGAAGAACTCTGCTTAAACACCACAGCATCAGTACCTGCCTGCTGGGTTTCTTGCCTTTTGGCCTGCCTTAAACAAGCAGTCTCTCTCTCTCTCTCTCTCTCTCTCTCTCTCTCTCTTTCTCTCTCTCTCTCTCTCACACACACACACACACACACACACATAGTGACGTATCACACAGTCATTAAAGGATTAAGTTCCTTAGCTTTATTTTCTCATGGTCTAGACTAAGAATTTCTGTTCACCCAAATATACGTGCTTTCAAGGTAATTATAATACATAGATAACTAAGGGTTGGGGTCACTAAATGTCCACGCTGAGAGGAAGATTCATATAAAAGTGATGTAGTCAAGATTTTCCCAAAGAAAAAAGCAAGAAGGAAGTTAGGAATGTGTCAGGGAAGCAAAGAAAGTCCAGTAAGGATGAGATGTCAAGCAAAGACCCACAGATGAGGAAACTGGCTCATTCCTGCAAGGAGCCTTATAAGTCACCTTAGAGTGAACTCATCAGGGCCAGAGAGCTAAGTGAATATATCCAACAGTCAATGCAGAAGACTGCCTGGGGCAAATGCCAGGCAAGCCTGAGCACAATGCCCCCAAAAGAGACACAGGTAGAAGCACACAGGGAGCTGTTTGCAAGGAGCTGGGGAAGTTAGAGGGCTGCAGATAGGATACTGAAGTCATCAACCAGTCAGGATTGAAAAAGACTTGAATAGAGGGATGGTGAAGGAAAGTAACCACATCACCTCATTGAAGGAAGGGAGTTTAAAAAAATCACATCTCTTCTCATACAAGTTCAAATTATCCTCCTTTGCCATATCACTTGTAGATGGCTTCACTCCTTCCCCATTTCTGATCCTCAAATAATGCCCCTTTTTCAATGCCTGAAGTTCTCAAGTCACAGAATATAGCATTTAACCCATTTATGGTTAAAATGAAAATATTCTTAAAACAGGAAATGCATTGAGTCAACTCAGAGCCCAGGCCTGTCCCAGGTGTTTGTGGCCAGGGCCCCTTCCCAGCCTGGGAGGGCCTTGGGTGTGTGCTGTTTTATGTGTTCAGAAGCCTCATTTCAAACATGACTCATCACATGATTCTTCATGACAGCATCTCAGTGCTGTAAGTTGGTTCTCTCTGTTTTATTTTGCCATACCAGTGGCGTATCATCTGCCAAAATTATGTTTTTATCTTGTATTTCCTTGATTTGCAATGATATATAGCACATTTTCATATGTTTTATGACCATTTTGATATTCCTTTTTTGTGAATGGTTATTTTAAGGACATTTCCATATTTCTATTGGATTGTCTTTTTCTAACTGATTTTTAGAACTTCTTTATGAATTCTTTCTGGAATTTACCATTTTGTTCTATTAGTGTTATCTTTTAATAAGGAAATATTTTGAGAATTGTAGTAATTTTAAGGTGGTCCAATTTGTCAGTCTTTTCTCTCATAGCTCATTTTTATGTTTTAAGATATATTTGCATACTCCACATTTATAATCATTTTAAAGGCTTTATTTATTTTTCATATTTGATTCTGCAATCTACCTGACTTTGATTTTTATTTTTTATTAAGATTATTAATTGTTAAGGTCATTTTTTCCATATGGCTATTCAATTAATCTAACACTTATTGACTACAGAGACTGTCCTTTTGCCACTGTCCTGCAGTGCCACATGGGAAATAAACCAAATATTCATAAGCACTTAATGAATATTCATAAGCATTCATTAAGTCCTTTTCACAATGGTGTGATTGTGTGCTTGTCCCACTAAATGTGTGGAGGGGAAATATTTATTTCTATATTTCTAGCACCTCCTACAGAGTAGATATTCATTGCTTTCACATGAATGAAGGAATTAAAGAATAATGAACTGTAAGAATTCACTCTTTTTTTAGTTATGTTAAAATGTATTGTTGAGTTTTGTTGCTGAGGGAATTTGTCAGGAGAAGTGCTCTTTCTTTTCAGCTACTTGTGTTTCTTTCTTGAGCCTCACTTTAATATGTGGCCCATATATTCCTCGTGGATAGTACAGGTATATTCAAGAAAGAATACTGAATCATTGATTATTGGGACTAGATTAGAACCATAGAAATTCTCGCCTCTAAACTCTCAACTCACAAATGAGCAAAGTGAGTTGTGGAGACCTAAATTCAAGTCACCAAGGAGGCACTCTGCAAGCCACCTTGGCCCCTCTAGTGCTTCTGTTGACCAGATTGTCTCCTGAGTTCAAGCAATAATGGCCTGAACTTAAGCAGCAGTAGCATCTGCGATGGTCATTTTTAAAAATTTTTTTTTAGTTGTAGATGGACACAATACATTTATTTATCTATCTATTTATTTGTTTATGTGGTGTTGAGGATCAAACCCAGTGCCTCACATATGCTAGGCAAACGCTCTACCACTGAGCTACAACTCCAGCCTCATGATGGCCATTTTTAGCCAACATAATTTAAGAAAAATAATAAGACCTAGCAAATGCTGATTTTTACTATGTTAGGCACTACACTGGGAGTTCCACACATCTGATCCCATTTACTCATTCAAACTCTCCCAAAAGAAAGCATTGTAATTTTCTCACAGAGATTAAAGCAGTAAACCAGGTTTAAAAACACCAACAGTGGTTTTGAACCACAAAACCTTGACTCTAGAGCCTTCTACACTAACGTTAATACTGAGGTGGCTTTCCAACTATTACCATCAATGAAAATTCTGATAGAAGGTTAAAATTTCTATTGCTTAGCAAATAACTCATTACAACCAAGAAGATTTGGGTCCAACTTTCTTTTCCCACCACAAAGGGTATAATATAATTCAAGACATTTGCATACCAGCAAGGAATTTAAAAGGAACAAATATCATGCACAAAACAAAAATCATTAAAATTTTGCTACTTAATAACAAGAAAACCATACTTTTGGTATTGTTCAGTTCATACTATTTTAAATCAAATGAATGTTATTCTGTAACTGCCATATTTGTTTTTCTAAAATAAAACTTTTAAATTTTAAATAAAGTAGAATTATTTTTTTTTTAAAGAATTTTTTTAGTTGTAGATGAACACAATGTCTTTATTTTATTGCTTTGTATGTGGTGCTGAGGATCGAACCCAGGGCCTCACGCATGCGAGGCAAGCGCTCTACCGCTGAGCTACAATCCCAGCCCCAAGTAGATTTTTAATGACTAGTTCACAAGAAATATATAAGAAGTCAATGAATGTGTTTAAATGAAAATTATCATCAACATACATGCTTAATGTTGAAATATTTTAAATCCAAAGGGTAAACAATATTTAATTTAAAAAATCCGCAAAATTATCACTTTATCTACAGATTGTTACCCTGATTAGGAGTTACTTAGGTATTGATGTCTACATTTGCTAAAAGGAAGAGATAAAACAAACATCAACCTTCCAAAAGTTATCAATCCATTTTCTGTACATATCCAACTGTAAAAATGAAATTTATATGTAAATTTGACTTTAATCCACATTTGTAAGAAACTATCATGTTTCTTCCACTAAGGCCTAGGCAGTGTATATACACACTTTATATATTATTTGAATTTTGTTGCTCTTAATCAACTTTTCTGGTAGCAAACACTGCATTTCAGTTTCACTTACAAACTGTATTGGAAGGAATGGGAAAAAGTCAGCCCATTTAAAATATGGTAGAGTTGTCAAGAGTAGTGTTCCATATCCTTTGGAAATTTGAATGAATGTGGTCTGGTTTCTAGTTGTATGAGTAGTGGCCATTTAGAGCTCTGTAAAATTGGTCTTTCCTTGTCATGTTTCCTCATGTTTCTCTGTGGCTTTGAGCTCCTAATCCACATGGGCTATTCTAGTTCTTGGCCATATTACACCCTCATGTGAATAACCCTCACCTTCACTGTTTCCTTAAAATTTCACTCTTAATTAGCATTTCATGACTTAATGAATGTATTGAATACTTTGAAGGGTTTTGAGGAAGGACCATTTCACACAATCCACAACATGTGCCTTCTTGTTAACTCCCTTGTTCCTTCCTTTTTATTCTGGTATGTTCCAAAGACTGGACTCCCTCCATTTTTTCTTCCTTTCTATATTATATCCTCCTTTTCCAACTGATGTTCTCAAGTATACCAGCCCTGCTACCCAGAATTCTAGTAAATGTTATCAGTTTCTTAAATATAGTTGTCCTCCCTATCCCTAGATTCTACTATTATAGATAACAAATAATCAGAAAGCAATTATAACTGTACTGAATATGTACAAGCTTTTTTTCTTGTCATCATTCCCTTGAACAATACAGTAGAAAAGTACTTACTTAGCATGTATATTGAATAAGGCACCATAAGAAATCTAGAGATGATTTAAAGAATACAAGAGGACATGCATGAGTTATATGCAAATATTGCACAATTTTATCTAAGAGACTTGAGCCTCCTTAGATTTTGGTATGGGGGAAGCCCTCAAATTGATCCCCCAGGGATCCCAAGGGACTATTTTTTTATTTGTTCTTTAGTTATACACAACAGTAGAATGCATTTTGACATATCATACATACATGGAGTATAACTTCCCATTCTTGTGGTTGCACATGATGTGGAGCTACAATGGTCGTGTATGCATATATGAACATAGGAAAGTTATGTCAAATCCATTCTACTGTACCAAGGGACTATTGTATAAGGAATATATCGTTTACCTTTTGAGTAAATACCCTTTATTTTTACTTAAAATAATTCCAAAATAAGATACAACCTGAGTAAAGAAAGTAGATTGCATGTGTTCAAATATATTTAATAATATAAAAGTCACAAAGATAGCATTTTCTAATTTTAAACAAGAGTTCAGTCTTAATCATAAAATATCCAAAAACTAGTTAATATTATATAAAAAGAAAGAAAAACCTTTGATTGAAGAGGAGAGAGAATTAAAGTTTCCATGATGCACTGGTATGTGGAATAGGTGAAGATAAGGGATGATTTTTGTGGACAGATGAAATTAAATATACTTTGCAAGATCAACTTTCTATTCTAAGCAATTAAGAAATAAATTTAGACCTTTAAATTTTCATACCAAAGGGTTTGTCAGTTTCAGTTCAGGTGTCCATATCCTGGTGCTGCTTCCCATGGAGAAGATAGGAACTGAAGTGAGCCCAATATCTGACATAGTTTTTGCCTCAAGTCGTAAGCCTGTCTCCGTATTCCAAGAAGATGAGTGTAATAGAAGCCAAGTGGAAGCCAGTGGAAAGTGACTGACTAAGAGGTCATGAAACTAAGCAAAGCTTTAGGCAGTCTATGGACCTTGGGATGAGGAAGGGAGAAAAATTAAAGCATAGAGTGTTCCACAGAGAAGGTATCCCAGTAAAAGCTCTGGCTTTTATTGGGTGACTGAAGGAATACACTGGAAGAGTGATGGCTAAATAAAAGGTATCGGGATAACAAAACAAGCACCCATGACTATACCAAACATAGGAAATAAATTATTGCAAATACTATCACAGCCTCCTGTGAACTCTCCCTTACTGCATTCCCCTGAGTTTGGCATCACTCTTCTGAATGTTTTATATTTCTAATACATATGTATGAATTCCATAAATATATGTGGTGTTATTTTGCATATTTTAAAATTATAAAAATACTATTATGCTCTCTATATTTTTTAGCAACTTGCTTTTTCAACATTGTTTTTAAGATTTATTCATATTCATATATTTAGCTCTTATTTGTTCATTTTAACCATTGCATAAGTTTTATTTTATGAATAAGTACATGTTTATCTAGAGCCTCATTAGCAGACATTTAATTTTCTTTTGAAGGCTTATTTATTTATTTAGCTTTTAAAACTAATGCTGCTATAAATATTTTGGTAAACTTCCTTTTGTATACATGTGTGAACAGGGCATGTATAGCAGAAGAATCATTGGCTTGAAAGCTATGCACATTTTCAATGTTTTTTAATATTTCAAATTGCTTTTTAACCCAACTGAACCAATTTACACTCTGCCAGGAATATTTGATCCTCATTAACAGTTTTTATTTTATCCAATCAGATGCATGTGAAATAGTATCTTGTGTTTTCAAATCACTTTTTTTTTTTTCAGAGTAAATGTGCACTTTGGTATCTTTTATTCTGCCTACTGGTCATTTAGTTTCCTTCTGAGAAAACCACTTCTCATGTCTTTGGTGGTTTGATACTATTTCAACATGGCAAGGCTAGAGCTATGCTTACCAGAATCCCCTTCCCCACATGATTTCCATTAATCAGCCAAAAGAGAAATTTATATGAGACTTGGAAGGCAGAAGTAAAGCAACTGCCATTTTTCTTTGGAGATTATCATGACTAGATAAGATTAGACAGACACAGATATATTGGTGGTTTCCAGCTTGTCCTTTCTTTTCCCTCCTATGTGTAGCCCTTCTTCCTGGTCATAGGAAGTGCCCCATGAGATCCAGATGTGGCAACGTCCCATAGAGCCTTTGCACCTATGCACTGTAGTTCCAGCTGGAAGCACTTGTCTTCGGGAGGACTGGGCAGTGACGTTTCTCTATTTTCTAATTTTTCCCTTTGAAACCCAACTTCCCCAGTTATTCCTACAATTATTTAAGTTTTTATTTCAGTATAAATTCCTCAGAAAACAAAACAAAATAACACAAAACTAGAAAACCTGGAAACTTGTGAATGGCTAACACAGAAGCAGGAACCCCACAGGCAAAGATCTGGTAGCGAAGACAGGAACTGAAATAAGCCCAGTGACTGACATAGTTTTTGCCTCCAAGCAATTTGCCAGATCATAAGCCTCTCTCCATATCCCAAGATTATGAGTGTAATGGAAGCAGAGCAGAGGAGAAGCCAGATGGAAAGTGACTAAAAGGTCTTGAAACCAAGCAAAGCTTTAGGCAGTCTGTGGACCTTGGGAAGAAGGAAGGAGAAAAGTTAAAGCATGGAGTACTCCACAGAGAAGACCCTCTGGTAAAAACTCTGGCTTTTTTTGGGTGACTGAAGGAGTACACTGGAAGAGTGATTACTAACCAGAAATGGAATAGAACTCACAAAACTAAAACCCAGTATTGTTTAAATAAAAATTATCATCGATGTAAATATTTAATGTTGTAATATTATAAATGCAAAGGCTAAAGAATGTTTGATTTAAAAATCTGCAAAAGTATTACCTTATTTATCTACAGATAAATCTATAGATTATTGCCTTGATTAAGAGTTATGTAAGTATACATGTCTATATTTCCTAAAGAAAAAAGGAAAACATATATGGCTATTTGCCAAAAGTCATCAAACCATCCTCTATTCATATCTAGCTGTACTACATATCAAAAAATTCAAACATACTGCAGAAAGCCAATTTATGTATAACTTTTTAGAAAGAATAGACTTCTAGTTCTTAGTTGTGCATGTGTAAGAAGATTAAAAGTCTTCACTCTATCCTAACAAGTAAAAAGCTCAAAAAACTGAAAATTCAACAAATCTTTCTGGATTCATAAGAGAAATAAAAACACAGGACAAACTGGTGCCCAAAAATTTGAGAGAGAGATAGGAATACAGAAAATTACAAAATAGCAGACCTGAAGCCTCCATGGGAAGCAGCACCAGAACAGGGAAACCTAACATATAATTGACAAATTTATTGAGTATGAGAGTTTAAAACTCCAGAGAGACCCCTAGAAGGCTCAGATGGATTTGCTGGTGAAATGTTCCAATCATTTAAGAAAGAAATTATATCAATTATCTAAAATGTCTTTCAGAAGATACAAGTAGAAGGAATATTTCCTAACTCATTCTATGAGGACCATATGACCCTAATGCCAAAACCAGATAAAGACATTATAAGAAAACTACAAAACAATGTCTGTCTTTCATATGGACATAAAAATCTAAATGTAATTTGCAAGTCAAATTCAATAATGTATAAAAAGAATTATATACCACAGCCAAGAGAGATTTATCTCATTTATGCAAAGTTATTTTAACATCCCAAAATAATTTAATGTAATCTCTCACATCAACAGGCTAAACAGGAACAATCATATGATCATGTCAATAGATGGAGGAAAAGCACTTAACATACTCCAATACCCTTTCATGAAAAAAGAAAATAAAAACTCTTAGTGAACCATGAACAGTATAAATCTTTCTCATCTTAATCAAGAATATCTACGAAAGACCTGCAGCTGACATCACTTAGTTGTGAGAAACTCAAGACTTTTTCATTAATATCAGGAATAAAGCAGGACTATCCCCTCTTGTCACTGCTTTTCAACATTGTCCCAGAAGTTTTACATAACACACTAAGAAAAGAACAGGAAATAAGGGTATGCAGACAACAATGGGAAAAATACAACAATCATTGTTCACGGATAACATGAATTCTTATGTAGAAAATATAAAAGAATGAAAAAAAACTCATGGTGTTAAAATCAATTATAAACTCATGGTGTTAAAATCAGATTAGTATACAGAAGTTCATCACTTTTCTACACATAAGTAATGAATAAGTGAAATTTGACATTAAAAACATAAAACCAGGGGTTGGGAATATAATTCAGGGGAACAGCATTTGTCTAACATGCATAAAGCCCCAGATTCAGTCCATATCACTGCAAAAGCAAATGAAAACAAACACACAACAGCACAATATCACATTTATTAGGACTCCTCAAAATGAAATATTTAACTGTAAATGGAAGAAAATTTATATCTGGATGAGAAAACCCACAAAACTGTGATGAAAGAATTCAGAGAACTAAATAAATGGAGATCTATACCTTGTTCATGGATAGGAAGAGTCAATATGTCAAGATACTAATTCTTAAAAAGTTGATCTTTGAGCCAATGAAATCTCAATGAAAATACAAGTTGTTCTGTGGATATTGACAAACTGATTCTACAGTTATATGGCATAGCAAAAGACCCAGATTAGTCAACACAATATTAAAGAAGAAAAACTGACACCACAAACACTAACACCACTTAGGATAAAGCTAGAATCGTCAAGTCAATGTGGTGTTAGAGAAAGAATAGACAAGAAGATCAATGGAACAGAGCACAGAGCACAGAAATAGACTCCCCTTAAATATAGTCAATGAATCTTTGACAAAGGAGCAAAGACAATAATCAAAGAAAATCTTTTCAACAAATGATGCTGTAAGAATGAATATACACATTCAAGCAAAACAAAAGATATGGACTTTGCACCCTTTGCAAAAATAAATTGAAATGTATCGTGGCCCTAAATGTTAAATGGAAAACTACAAAACTGCTAGTAGCTAACGTAGAAGAAAATCTAGATGGGTTTGACCTTGAATTTGGTCAGGATGTTTTAGATATAAGAGCTTAGGTACAATTTACCATGTGCAAGAAGCAACAAGCTGAATTTCAGCAAAATTAAACATTTCTGCTCTGCAAAAATCACTGTCAAGACAATGAAAAGACATGACACAGACTGGGAGAAAATATTTTTTAAAAATTATAAAGAACTATTTTCCAACATATACAAATCTCTTAAATTCAATAATAAGAAACAACAAATCCTTTTTTAAAACACGTCAAAGATTTTGACAGACACTTCACAAAACAAGATATACATATGGCAAATAAGTATATAAAAAAGATGATGAAGACGTCATTGAGAAAATTTAAGTTGAAACAACAATGAGTATCACTATGTATTTATTGGAATAGCTAAAATACAGAACAGTGACAAGGTAAGGATGTTGAGCAAAAGGGACTCACATTTAACAGCTAGTGGGAATGTAAAATAGCACAGCTACTTTTAAAAATATTTGAACAGCTTCTTATTTTACACTGTTGGGGATCAAACCTAGGGCCTTGCACATGTTAGGTGAGGACTACCACTGAGCCCTTAGTTTAGAAATTTTTTACAAAGCTCACCATGTACTTACTGTGCAATCTTGCAATCACGCTTCTTAGTATTTACAAAAAGGAGTTAGAAACTTATGTCCACACAGCTTAGAAGCAACCAAACAGTTCTTCAGTAAGTGAATGGATGAAGTATAGACAATTGAATATGATATGGTACAAAAAACAAATTATTGAGTCATAAAAAGCCATGGAAGAAACTGAAATGCTATCATTAAGTGAAAGAAGCCAATCAGAAAGGGCTAGGCACTGTATTATTTCAACTACATGACATTTGGGAAAAGGCAAAATATGAAGATGGTAAAAAACATTAGTGGTTGCCAGGGGTTAGTGGAGAGGGAGTGATGAATAGGTCAAGCATAAAAATTTTTAGGGCAGTGAAAATACTCAGCATGGTACTTTAAAGACAGATACATTCCATTATACGTTTGTCCAAACCTATAGAATGCACACTGCCAAGAGTGAAGCCTAATGCAATCTATGGACTTTGAATAATAAGATGTTTCAGTGTAGGTTCATCAATTATAATAGTTTTACCACTATGGTGAGGGTTCTTGCTATCGGGGGTAGCTATGCTTGCCTGGGGACCAGAAGCATATGGGATATCTTTGTACCTTCCTTTCAATTTCTTTTGAAATTAAAAGTTAAAAACTTTTAAAATTTTAATGTAGAGGAAATTTTATAGCTAAATATGCAATTTTTAAATTTTAAAACTTGGTAGAAGATAGCACAGATGAAAATATTAATGAGCTGAAGCACCAAGGGAAAAAGCATGGAAAAACAGAAAAGAGACTTATGGAGACATAGAGAATGTTTTATCATATAAGCAATTCATGCTTTAGAAGGAAAGGAGAGAAAATTAGAAAAGCAGCAATATTTGTATTACAACATTTGGCTGAAAAACTTGCAAAACTGGTGAAAACTCCATAGAAATATATTTATCAAGTGCAAAAACACAAAGCAAGATAAATACATGGAACATAACATGCAGAAACATCACAGTAAACTTCCTGAAAAATCAAAGAAAAAAGTTCTTAAAATCAACCAATAACCCCTGCCATTTTTCCTTTTTCTCCTTCCTCCCTCCCTCGCTCCCTTCCTCCCTCCCTTCCCTCCCTTCCTTCCTGTCAGGTTTGGTCAGGGTCCAAGATGCCCAAATAAGGAAGCTGGTCAGCAGAGCTGCAAGCCAGATGTGACGTCACTAGTGGACACGCCTCCTGTCAATCAGCGAGTTTTCCTGACCCATCAGAAAGGACTATGGCCTTCTCTTCCTGTACCCAACCCCTCCCCTTCCTGACCGGGTTTTCTTGAAATTCTCTATGCACGGAATCTCCTACGCCATTTCTCCCTACCCGCTCTGATGGGGAAATGGTCCGAGGGCTCGCCTTCCAATAAAGCCTTGTCGAGTGGCTTAATTCATCTCCTGGTCATGTGAATTTTACACTTCCGTCCTTTCTTTCTTTTCTTGGCAGTGCTGGGAATGGAACCCAGGGTCTTGCACATGCCAGGCAAGTGTTCTATCTACTGAGATACACCCCAGCCCTCCAGAAAATATTTTAAAATGAACCTTAGCAAATAGAATCTAAAATTTATATAGAAGCTCAAAGGTCCCTACATCGTCAAGACATTCTTGACAGGAATTACAAAGTAGAAGGATTCATATTATTGGATATCAAAACTTAGAAACAGTGAATAATCCATTTACTAAGAGACAAATCATCAAGTAGAAAAGATGAGAGAGTCCATAAAATAACTTTCAAGTATTTACACATTTGAATTCCTTCAAACATGACACCAAAGAGGTAGAAATGATATCTTTTCAATAAACAGTAATGGAATATGTATATAGCATTGTGGGAGGGGCTTTGATGCTTACCTCACAATAGATAGAAAAATCAATTCCATATGGTTTGCAGATATAAATGAGCAAGTAATAGCAGTAAACTTTGAAGATTACAGTAAAATCTCAAAGTCTTTGAAATAGAAAATCATTTCAATTTTGATAAGCAGCATAACATTAAAATGTTCATTGATAGATCCTGTTAAGAGAGTGACAAAGAGAAGCACTGGATATTTGGTACAAATGCAGCTAGTAAGAACAATTTAGACAAATCAATTGAAAAATAGGTAGGGGATATTAACTGACACTTTGAGAAATTAGAATAGCCAAGTGGGCAATGCACACATGAAAGGCTCTTGGCCATGTAAGTCACAACAAAAATTCAAATTGTAATTGTAAGATGGTATAAAATTATCAAGTTTCATAATGCTTGTAATGGAGAGGATGTGGAGTGAACCACAGAGCCAAAAAGGGATTGATATAAGGACTTTGGAGAATTCCTCAGCATTTCCTATGGAAGTTGAATGACACATTCCTGAAGACCAGCAATTTCACATCTAGGTTTCTGTTTAAAAGAACCATGTGCACTTGTGCACTAAAAGACCTATCCAAACACATTTTTTGACTGCCTTATGTTGCATTTGCCAATGAAAACAACTCAAATGCTCCTTAAACATAGAATCAGCAGAGTCTTATATATTCATCCACCAGAATACAGCAATAAACTTGAATGACCTCTCATCGAAACAACTTCAAAACATAAAGTATTTATAGACAATCTTTCTGCTGACCTCTGAAATAGGTCCCTAGTTAAGATTTGAACTGAGAATCCCCCTGCTGACAACCAGGCATAGCTTCGCTAAAAAGTGGAGTGGACATGAGAAGACTTCTGTTTCTACTCAAGAAATAGAAAGCAGAAAAGAGTGTTGCTTTCACACTAACACCATGAAAAAATCAGATAAACTACATTATGGTAACTTTTCTCAAACTTGTCACAGCTTGGATTTTTAGGATATTCAAGTGGCCTGAAGTCCATGGAATGACAGATCCTTCATGCAGAGACAGCATGAGAGCAGAGAGACCTTTGCTTTCTGACTTAGAACTACAGGCTGTGTAGAGAGCATTGGGGAGTTCTCTCAGGCAAAAAGTCATATAAATGCTATTTTTCCCCAGGTGAGCTTCCTTCTTTCAAAATTTGAGATTGCTCTAAATTTTCCTATTTTTCATCTCTCTTCAAAGATTTTTTAAAAATTTCCAGAATTTATAGTTGTAATTGTTGTAAGCAAAAGCATTAATCTCATATAAACAATTCTATTGGAAATTTGTGATTAAATTTTCATCATGGTCTTATATTAAATTAAGCACTTCATTAAGCCTTCTTATTGTTCTAGTAATTTTTTAACATAGTTTTTAAAAATATGTAATGCATAATGTCTGAGAATGAGAATAATTGCAATTCCTTTTTAATCTGTATGCCTTAGTTTTTAATTTTGTTCTTACACTACATTGGCTCAAACCTCTGTGAAGAAATATAAATAGAATCATTAAAAGCAGATTTTTTTTGTTGTTTCTGATTACAAAAAAATTTCTAAATTTGCACCATTAAATATTATATGTGCTGTGAAATTTGATAGATACTGTCTATTAAGTTATGGAAATTTCCTTTTATTTCTAGTTTAAGTGTTTATTTTTATGTTTTCACATATAGAGTACATATTGAATTTTATCAAATGCTTAATATTCACTTACTGAGTCATATATATTAAGAAATTTATATAATTTTTCTTCCCTGAAAATATTGCAGAAAATTCTATGAATTGATTATCTGAATTATCTAATATTAATCCACATATATAAATGTAAAGCCATCTTATGACCAAATATTTTGGTCATTTTAAAAAAATTTTTAGTTGTAGATGGACACAATACCTTTATTTTTATTTATGTGGTGCTGAGGATCAAACCCAGTGCCCCACGCATGCGAGTCATGTGCTCTACCACTGAGCTACAATCGCAGCTCAGTTTTGGTCATTTTCATTGCTGTTTCATGTGTGCTTAAAAAATAACATTTTCTAGATTTTGATTGCAGGTATATATGACTATATATCTCCATTAAATCAGACTTACTTGTTGTTCTCTTTGATGACGGACATGTCCTTTATTTTCATCTGTCAAAGTTTTCTATGTATATTTTAAAATACATTTTCCAGCATTTCCTTTATTATGTCTTTCTGTTGAATTTTCTTTAATTCAAAATATAGAAATAGTGTTTATCTTTAAATCTTTTCTGAGTGAATGTGCATTTTTGTCTAGTCTTAATATTGCTTCCCTAGTTTGCCTTTTAGGATTGGCTTTATATTATTAAAATGTTTTTAATGTGCCTTAATATTTTTAAGTATTTATTTATATTTATTGTGATGCATTATGATTTATTTTCATTGTTTTACTTTACAGTCTAATAATTCATTATATATTTATTTCAATGTCCTTTGTATCAGCCACATATTATTTATCCCCCCACTCATTTCCCATTCATTCTAGCTATTCTTTAATTTCCTTTTCCTTTAAATGTTGCTATAAAGGGATAACTGAGTCTAGACTCCTGAAAAATTAAAGGGCTTCTGAATTGTTTAACTAAGATCACCCTTGCATTCTGAAATTTTTTTAAAACTTTAGTATTTACTGCTAAATATATTTATGCTATGTTTAGATACATGCACTGCTTGTTGAAATTCATAATTACAAATTATTTCTTTCTATTTTTTATTGTTTTCCAGTCTTTCAGTTTGTATTCAATTTTCTTTGTCTTATCTCAAATTTTATCTTTAAAGCCTTGTTTATGCTAAATTATCCATTTTATTGTTTTGAAAATGTCATTATTTCATCCCTTTTTGGCAGTTTAGCTGGATATAAAATAAAGGAAGTTATTTGAAAGTATTATTGTGCTATTTGACAGCTTCATTTTTGCTATTGAAAAAACCTATGGTACTTTTTATTGTCACATATTTATGGAGGATCTTTTTTTTGTCCTTAAATTTTTTTCTGTCATCACTTTCATTAGGAGATATTTAAATTGTATAAAGAATTTGATTTCACAATACCACATTTGCAATCATGCTTCTTGAACTTGGGATATCATAACTTTCATTGTTTGTAGAAAATTCTTGGATATGATCTCTATAGATGTTTCCTTTTCTCATTGTTTTCTCTTTTCTCTTATGACTAATTAGATATGGAATGGTTTTTCCATTTTAAGTTTCATGTCACTTTTTATGCTTTTTCACTTTCTATTCATTTTTCCTTATTTTGGTACATTCCGAATAATTTCTCCAGGTATATACTCCACCTTATTAGGTTCTTTTCAATCTGTTTTTTAACCTATTTCTTGACTTTACTTTTTTAAAAAACCATTTATTACAGTTTTTATTTCTCACAAATCACTTTATTATTCTAAACTGCCTGATCTTTTGGGGGAGTATTTTATTTTCCTTTTGATTAAACAATTTCTTCTTTCAATCCATCTATCATTTTGTTTTGTTTTGTTTTAAATGATTTTTTTTAATAATTATTTTTTAGTTGTAGGTGGACAGAATATCTTTATTTTATTTTTATGTGGTGCTGAGGATCAAACCCAGTGCCTCACGTGTGCTAGGCGAGCACGCTACCACTGCGCCATAACCCCAGTCCCCAATCCATCTATCATTTTGAATAGCACTTTATGCCATATAAGTCTGCCACATGAATGTATTGGGAGTATATTCCTGCGATTTTTTTTGGTTGGCTCTGGCTCATTGTGGATATTTTCCTCAAGTGTTTTGTAATTTTGGACTGTGAAATCATGTCCAATTGGCTTTATCTGTTAAAATCCTGGAAGGATGACTTGATAATTTATCTCTACAGAAAAGTTTTAGATCTACATCAACAAATTTCTTAGAAAACTTACCACTTTGGGAAATACCTTTCATATTAATTTTCCAGATCATGAAAACTATATAAATTTAAAACAAACATTTAGACACAGTTTCAGTAGTTAGTTAGTTTGTTCCATCTACAGCCAAGTATTAAAGTTCCCTTGTCATATTCATATTCAAGTATACAGATTTAAATGAAGTTCATACTTCCGTCATGGATTACATCCTTCAAAGGTTGAAGTTGCGTTAGTCATCTTAATTACAAATCATCAACTCATGGATGCCTAGGGCTTCAAGTGCCCTTTAAAGGCCACACCTCTTGATTACCCAGCCCAGCAAAACTTCTTTGACTACAAACCTGATTATAACACCAGGCACAATTTCTCTGTTCTGGGAGATAGTAGGGGTTTCCTTTGGTTACTGCAAATGTAACATTTGTTCAAAGGAAGTTTATCCAGGATTTCAACATATTTGTATGTGTGTTGGGGGCAAAGGTATGTATGTTTCCATCATTGAATACAAAAAAGTATTCCTGGAAAGAAAGCTTGTCTTTTTCACAATTCTTTAATATAAAGCCATAAATTAGCTTTTTCAGTAGCTGATGATCACTGCTGAGAAGTACAAAGTATTGCTCAATTAAGAAACTGACTTCATTAATATCAACTATGTTACACAGACAACTGTTTTCATTTAATAGTATTAAAAATAGAAAAATATAAATTTTAAAGAAATCATACTCTCAAAGTTATTGAGGACCCTTAAAACCATTTAATTTAATGGATTTAGTTACAATTGTTTACCATTTTATAAATTAAAACTGAGAAATTTTAAGTTTTTATTTAGAAATTTATTGAATAGTAACTATAATAAACCCATCATATTTTAACATAAAAATGTTTTCATGAAAATTAAATATATTTTCCAAGTAAATGAAAAAACATCAAGAAGGGTGTCTCTGTTTTATTTTTTCACATATCTTGTTAACATCAAGCTTAATGGAAAAGAACCGATTCTCATGTTTCTAACATTCAATGTAATATTTGGTTGACTTAAAGAAGACAATGCTGTCTCACAGAGCAATTTAATTTAAAAATTAAGGAGTATTTTAATAGCTTAAGAAAATTATGTTTATTCTTTTTAATTCTGCACCTTTCTAGGAAGAAAAATTCAAGAAATTCAAGATCAAGCAAATGACTGTCTACCTCCCTGAACCATGTGGAATGGGAGAAAGAGAGCTGGAATACCATGGCACTATGTGTCCCTGTGGCCAAGGACACAATAAGTCTCCACATCTTCTCCCAACCCTAAACACACTTCTCTGTCTTTTCCTTTAATTCTTTTCATTTTTGTATCTTTTCTCCTCTTTACAATTTCTAAAACGTCAAATAATAAAAGTTTAGTGACATCTAGAAAAGAAAGAAGAGTATGAATGGAGCATGGAATATGGAAGAAATTTGAATAGAAATCAGAGTACAAGAGAGACTGAAAATAAGAGAAAATAATGCACAGTGGGGGTCAGAACAGAGAGAGAAGACAAGCAGTAGACTTGTAGAGAAAGACAGGCAGAAATACACAAAGGACAGGGGTAGAGGACTGAGGCAGCTATAAAGAGAATTTCCTATTTATCAAGAAGAGAGCTACTTTACAGAACAGTAAGAACAATAATACAAGAAAGTACTTTGTGTGGTATATGCAGACTAATATTTTGTCAGTAAACAAGGCTCCAGGAAAATGTGGTAGTTTTCCATGACTGCTATGCTCTCTCCCCTTCGTTCCAAAGATGGCGTTAAATCCTAACCCTGATTTTTCCCAATATGTGACTACCATCATGATGGTATCAAACACCTTTAGAATTTTTTTTAAGCTTGTTTTAACTCTCAGGATAAAATAGTAGATCATTTATTTCCCCATTCTGTAAAATAACTTTTTTCCAATTATTTACCTGTTTCACATTTCAAAGTCTGCCATCTCATGCCAGTATCTCATTTTTGTAGGTGGAAATGTATCTTTTGGTTCTAATCTAATTCAACATTTTGCCACATATGTAATAGTTTCTGATTACTAGTATTGGGCTTCATTTCTGTTTTGTCTTTATGATTTTGTACAATATCCAAACAATTTTTTTAAAAAAATTTCTCTCAAGAATATCCAGCTTTTGACTATTTTCCTTGAGATATCTCAGAGGACCAATGTCCTCAGGAAAGGCTTTATAAGGAATGCCTAGGCCTTTATCTGGATAGTTGTTAGCTCCAAGTTACTGCTAAGTCATAAGTAAAGTTTGGATTATCCTACCATAAGCAGCTTTCTGGGTTTTGTTATATAGAAACTCATTTGCCATTTTTATGCCCTCTCATACCAAAAGAAATTTCTGCAGTTTATCTCCGTTAGCTTACGATTTCACTGCAATAAAAAGCTTACACCATTTATAGACTTGGAAATTTGGCTCTGGACTGCTTCCTCCAAATTATTTATAAAACTATAAAAGAACACTTCAGAAATGAGTTTATTTATCACTATCCTGTACTTTCTGCTCAAAACTATTGTAAAACCACAGCTCTAATCACTCTAATCACTTGATGACTCAATTATTTTAATAGTATTTGATGCAAAAAATTATCTGAAAATCTTGATAGTTTATAACTACTGATGCTCATTTTTCCTAGATTCTTCCAAATAAGTTTTGGTTCTCTTGAAATCATTTACATATGGTGTGTGTGTGTGTGTGTGTTCAAATCATCTTATTTTTCTATGCTTCAATACTTTGTTTTAATTTGTTCTAAATTCTAACAACCTCTGAAAGTTTGCAATCATTATTATTCCATGTTCCCTCTGGAACCCTTTTTATAAGTGATTATCGCATTGGAAAATCACCAGCTGTTTTAAACATTCTGGGAAATATTCCACAACTGCACACCTTGAATTTTCCCAATTATATAGGTCAGTGACATTCAGGTAAATTATTTATATTGCACTAGTTATTAGGTCTGGAATAACAAGTAGTTTTATTTTTATGAATTTATGAATTCCAAAATATCAATTTATAAAGCAATTTGGGAATGAAAATTTTCCTTTCCCTAACCTCTCTCCAATTAAAGTCCTGACAAATAATTTATAATCCTCTAGCTGCTCCTTTTTCAACTTTAAATTCTTCTTTTATCTCATAATCCTTCAGTAAACCCATACATTTGCTACCACCATGTCCCTTTTTATCACATTATTGTTAATTTAGAAGGTTCTATAATCGAAATTTCAAAGTATATTTTGCTCTATCTTGTTTGTGATTGTGTGCATATCAGTTAAATACAGTGGTAAAATTATCCCATGAAACTAATATGTTGGAAGAAACAATTGCCTAGACACTAGAGTAAGGGCAGGAATCTCAAACATCCATCCTTTACTCCCAAACATATGCTGACTTTCATCAGCCTGCAATTGATTCTTAGTTTCCAGCTTCACTGGGGTGGTGGTGGTAGTGGTAGTAAATCTGTAGTTAAGAATTCACAACTTTCTATTAAATTTTTGAGTACAAAAGAGGAGAGGATCCAGGGAGAGTTGAAACAGTAGTTTTCAAAGAGTCATCCCTACCTTATCAGCCTTGGAACCACCTGGGAACTTGTTACAAGGGCAAATTTTGGGATCCACTGTATCCCAGACCTGCTGAATCAGAGGCTTTTCCAGTGGGATCATGAAGTTTGTGTTTTAAGATCTCCCAGTGGTTCTAATGCCTGCTAGAGTTCAAAACCATGACGTTGAAGACTTAGTTCCAACTATCAAAGGGCAGGCAATGTCCTGCAGTATGGCTTCTCAAACATTGGGCATGTAGGAATTGCAGGTCTCAGATGGGACTAAAGACTACATATTTCTGAGAAGCTTCTGGCTGCTGTTGCCGCTTTGTGAGCTGTACTGATTGCAAGGCCACTGCTACATCTCAGAAGAGAACATACCAGGAGGTGCCAGGAAAAACAAGCTCAATGGAGTGACCTTGACAAGTTTGGCCCAACGCTGAGGGAGATCAACTAACTTGGCTTGATTAGGAATCTTGATGGCTGACACAAAGAAAGGCCTTATCCTGAGTCCAGGATTTTAAGAAAGGTGATCTGACATAAAAGGTCAGTAAATAAAGAAAACAGAGTGTGTAAGCTTTAAGCTAATACCAGGTTGATTATACGGTTTGAGACTCCATGTTATACCATATTACAGTTCTCCATAGAAATCTGTGGAAGAAATAGTTGTATACATGAACATTCCAGAAGCTGTGCTAAGTAGGCACAACGAATCAGAGTACATTCACAGAAGCAGGGAAGCCTAGGTTGTGTCAATGCAATTTAGCTTAGAAAGCCTGCCATTTGGGACTGCTATGTAACCTTGACCAAGTTACTTATCTCTGTTCATAGGTTTTCTCATATTCAAAATGTGGATAAAAATAGAATATATTTTATTGGATTCTGGTGAACACTAAATGAGTAAAGATTTCCAAGGCACCCAAAGAATTCCTGACCCACAATAAGACTTAATAAACTAATTTTTGTCTGCATCTTGATCTTAACTTTCTTGTTATTAGCATTATATCTGCCACATTTATCCTTTCCACTGGATGTCGAAACAATGAGGCAGAGGAAATTTGGGGCAGATCAGAATAATAAGTCAGACAGAGAACAAATTAAGGTGGTTGAGAAAGGACTCTGAATAAGGAGAAAATTTACCAAAATAATAAATACATCAAATATTTTCATGTAAAGAAACTGAAATCCCTTTAACTTTGTGACTGAGTTCCAAAGGATAAATAATTAACCTAAAGCCATTCTTTCCAGAGTCATTTTTAGAAATGTCAAGGTGGTAATGTTTTGATATATAAGAAACATAGTATAACTTAAAATTAATTCACTTTTGCTGGGCATGGTGGGACATGCCTGTAATTCCAATGGCTGGGAGGCTGAGGTGTGAAGATTGCAGGTAAGTCAGCCTCAGCAACTTAGAGAGACCCTCAGCAACTAAGACCCTCAGCAACTTAATGATACTCAGTCTCAAAATAAAAAAAGGGCTGCAGTTATAGCTCAGTGGTAAAGTGCCTTTGGGTTAATTCTCCAAAACCCTTCCCATTTTCCCTCCTCAAATGAATTCATTTTCTTTTGCCTTTTTTGATTTCATTTGTAGGCGAGATTTCTCTCCAATCAATCTTTTGATATGGTGAGCTGCTAACAAAAATGAAGATTTTCTCTGAGGAGCACTTCTCTGGAATTTTTTTCTTTTCATACCTTTAAACAGAGTCATTAATATATTAATACATATTGCAGAAAAATATTGATTAAAAATTTTCTGAAATCCCCTACCAGAATATGTATTATAGTCTTGAGGAAAGAGGCAGAAAAAGACTTTTGTTTTTGTTTCTTTTCTGAAAATTTGTACAGATTATATAATGTATCCCCATGATAATTCATTATTGGAATAATGACTTCCTTCTCAAGAACATAAATTTATATTATCACAAGATGACAAGTTAATTTAAAATACCTTAATAAACACCTCTCTCTCTCTCTCTCTCTCTCTCTTTCACACACACACACACACACACACACACACACACACACGGAGTCATATGCACATATTTCTAATTAAATCTTTGGGTTTCACGAATTTTCAGGTATCTCCAAAACACTACACATTTAAAATCTCAGTGAAATAAAACAAACTAAAACCCCATGAGAAAATCAACCCCATAAGAAAATATAAATCCCTTGGGATTTTTTTAGATTTTGCCAAGTTCTCAAAAAAAAATGGGGCTTGAAAAATGATTTTCAGCATTTAATGTTTTTGAAATATGGAGGTTTGATGCACTGTTAGCAAGTTTCCTTACTGCCCGCAATGAAAGCAGAGCACAGTAACAATGTACATAAATATTTTCTACCCAGTCAGAACTGTTGTCTCACCCAGTGGTTCAAACAGCCAGTAATATTTAACTTGTATGCTTCATGTAGCAATAAAACAAACAAATGGCCCTCTCAAAAGTTACATCCTGCATTATATAAATATTCCTCTTCAGCACAGTCTTCTGACCACAAAGCATTCTCCTTATTGAAGTCTAGACATTTTCATTGATTTTCCTCATATCACAGTGAGATAGTCTGTGCCAATAAATTAACAGTAATTAATTAAAATATTCAAGTCATGTTATTATCAATTAGCAGCTAACATCATCAACAGTAACAAATGTAGAGGATCTTCCTAAATGAATTAATTATTTTGTACTTCAAAAGTTATATGAAGATGAATTGGTGATTAAAGAATCTGTAGATCTGCATTGATCTTGTTGATGCACAAAACTAGTCAAGTTTGGCAGAGGAATTTTAAGACTTATAGTGACCTGGCTGAGAGAGGCAGGATGTATTCTAACTCTGGTTGGTCATGCTGCAGTGTAAGCAGAAGCCTGAGCACATGAAGTTCAAAACCAAGAAACTGGTCTTTTTTCTGCATCCTCCCCCTCCCCTCCTCCTTCTCCTCCTCTTCTTCTTCTTCTTCTTTTTCTTTCTGAAAAGAGGCTGATGAGAGTGAAAGTGTTCAGGAAGTTTCTAATGGGCGTGGAATAATGACAATGTAATCTGAAGACAAAAAGGTGGGGGGAGGTGGATAATATCCTGCTTGAAGTTTGAGTATTTTTCGAATCACCTTAGTCTTCAAACTTTTACATTTTTGAATAAAATTGTGTGTTCTTCATATTTTAGAATACAACAGTATTCTAAACACACAGTTTTATTCACTTACAAGAAGATCTAATGATCATACTTTTAAGAAATCATTGCAGATGGGAGAATTATTGACAGTAAAGCTGGTGTCTTCCTTGGGGACAGTGACTGGGAAGTTTTGCTTTCAGTCTTCCTTATAAAAGTTTGTCCTAAACTGGAGATTGTTCTGGTGTGGTTGGATCCATTGCCTGTGTAGCATCTTCCCAGGCTATTCTTTGTTACTGCATGGGATGGGGTGAGTGGGACCTGTGAGCATGTGTGTGGCAGGCTGCACTCTGTTTCTTCCTCTCACCATGGAGCCTCTTGTTAACTTGTATTCGCAGGAAAGGTAAAATCTCAGAACCTTCACAGTTTGTGACAATATACATGATGTTTATATGATTCTTTGTTTTAACTTCATTATTATTATTAGCTGACCAACTAATACTCCTAATCTCATCAGATAAGAGTTTGTTTTTTTTTTCCTGTACTTTCTATGATGGTGTGAGGCCTCCCTGTTCTCCCCTGACCCCAAATGCTTCTTCCTTTATTAGGAGTAAGAAGGCATTCAGAATACTGATCCCCTGTTTGATGATGCATCTTTGGGTAGGTCATTTATTGTTTAATAGTACTTGTTTAATAACATCTATACACTTCTCCACTCCTGAATCACCAACTTCAAATACTTTCCCAAAATCTGGAATTAAAACAAACATCATTGAGTATGAGATGTCCCCTAAAAAGCTCATGTGGTAATACAAGAATGTTCAGAGGCAGGATGGTTAGATTTTGAAGCGGTAATCTAGTCAGTGGATTAACTCACTGACTAGATTAATACTTTAGATTAATCACTGATGGATTAATACTTTGAATGGATTACAGGGTGGTAACCATAGGCAGTTGGGGCATGGTTGGAGGAAGTGAGTCACTGAAGTCATGCCCTCCCTTGGGCATTATATTTTATCCCTGGCTCCCTCCTCTTTCTCTGCTTCCTGGTTGTCATGAACTGAGCTGCTGTCCTCTGCCACACCCTTCCACACCATTCCACACCAAGTTCTGCCTCACCTCAGAGTCACAGCAGATAAGTTTGCTCACCGTGGACTGAATCTCTGAAACTGTGAGGCAAAGTTAACTTTTCCTCCTCTAAGTTATTCTTGTCAGGTATTTTAGTCACAGCCATTAAAAGCTAACACTAGTGCCTGCCACATAACAGGGTAAAATGTGAGGCAGTTTATCTTCTAAATTTGTTTCAGATGTTTATCTTCACAGAGTTGGGTACTTTAATTGCATTGTATAATTATTAGGTCAATGAAGATGAGATACTGTAGAGAAAACAAAGGAATATGAATAAAATACATATTTTGAAATTTATGAGCTGAATCATGTTCTAGAGGATTTTGGTTATTTCCTGGGAACAAAAGTAAGAATAAATGCAAGTAGGGAATATTTTTATGTATTAGAAAGTGTATTTTTATTTTTTAATTTTAATTTTGTTTATTTTGGGGTACCAGGGATTGAACTCAGGGGCACTTGACCGCTAAGCAACATCCCCAGCAACATCTCTATATTTTATTTAGAGACAGGGTCTCACTGAGTCACTTAGTGTCTTGTTTTGCTGAGGCTGGCTTTGAACTTGTGATCCTCCTGCCTCAGTCTCCAGAGCTGCTGGGATTATAGGCACGCACCACTGCACCTGGCAGGAAGTGTATTTTTATTCTTATGTGAAGGCATATTTTGGCCTTACTTTGACGTCTTATAACTTACCTATACCAAAATCTATTTTGAAAGATTTTGTGGAAAAAATTATTTAACAAAAAGACTTGGTTAAAAAGTTATCTTTTGGGGGAATATAAATATTAAAATTTTTTTTCTTCTTGTATCATAATCTTTATTTTCCTTCATTTCCTTTCATCTCCATTTTTTTCCTGTCCACTGACATATTTGATCAACTTTTTCTGATTATATCTTCTCAAATATTCACATTTTTTCTTTCTCTGGAAAACATTATCTTGTTTTTCTAGAAAATGTAGTCTGGTTTTATTTATTTTACTTTTCCTTGCCTGCTACCTAATTTTCTCAGAAGCAACTGCATGACACAGGAAATAGATTTTTTTTCTTGTGACTATGAGTTTGTTATAGCAAAATGGGTAGAGCTTCTGGGTTTTTGTGGAATGGAATTGGTTTAACTTATGGAGGTGCTACGTGTCTGAGAAGAACTATATTTGTCCAGGAAAGACAAACCCAGCTTCAAATTATGTCAAAAGGTGGAAATGTTGAAAATATTGAAAAGAATATCCTGAGGTTGAAAATGGAGGGGAAACAAGAGAAAATAATGAGAGAGGAAGGATAAAGTAGGGGGCCTGGTGAAGAACCAAAGGCAGCTGTGAGTGTCATCTGGGGATCTGTGTTAGGTAAGACAAACATTTAAAACCCATAGGTGTCCTATAAAATGAACAAAGTCTGGCTCATCTCAGCACAATGGTCCCTATACAGTACTTTGCCATGTAAATTGCCATTTTTTTCTGTTCATTCATCCATCCTTTTGGATCCATGTTCGGTCAGTAAACATTTATTTTTTACCTACTTTACTACTTTTTCTGATTTTCTCCTTTATGTGTCACCTAAAGCCTTTCCATTCTGTTTTCTGCCTCTTTTTACCAAATTCCCTAGCTCCAATAGAGGACCATTGCCAAAGTTTAAGCATGGTGTCGTGACAAGCAAAGGTGGACCTCTGCAGTTCTTAACTGGGCTGTAATATTATTGGTTCAGTTTGCCTCTCTGGCTTATTTAAATACAATGATTTCAATAGTTCTTTCAAGATATCATATTCCATGATGTGAAGCTGGTAAAGATAATATAATTTGTAAACCATGTCTTACCTTATCTAAAAGTATCACTCCTTTAGAATTTAATATATGATATTCAGATAAAATATTCAAGTATCAGGTGTATCAGGCTGGTATTTATACTTTTTATAATAGTTTTATTGACCTACAATTTATATCTCATGAAATTTTCCCTTCTAAACATATATGCAAAATTGCACAATCCTCACCACCACAGTTTAAGAAGTTTTTATCACTGCACACCCCAAAACAAACCTGCATCAATTAGCTATCTATTCCTATTCCCTTCTCTGTCTCCCTCTGTCTTAGCAACTGATCTGATTTCTGTCCTTACGGATCTGAATATTCTGGACATTTCATGTAAATGGAATAATAAAATATGTAGTATTTTGTTTCTGGCTTCTTTCACTTAGCATTGTAGTCAAGTCTCATCCAGCATTCAGTTCTTTTTCATTACTGAATAATATTTAATTATGTGAATATACCACATTCGTTTATCTAGTCATTCATTGATGGGCATTTGTGGTATTACATGTGACTATCATGAATAATGCTATAAACATTCATGTATTATTTTTGGTGTGTGCATGTTTTCAGTTACTTTTAATATGTATGAAGGAGCATAATTGGTGAGTCCTATGGTGCATTAGATTCCTATAGTTGCTGTAAAAATTACCAAAAACTTGGCTGCTGAAAACAGCACAAATTATAAAAATGAGTTTACAATTCTGAACATCAGAAGTTCTGGAGGCCAGCACTGCATTGTGATCTTGATTATGACAGTCGGTAGGTGAGAAAGAAAAAAAGGAAATTACATAATATCATTTATATATTTATTAAAAATTTCCTGGGAATATGCTTAATATTTTATACAGCTACATGCAAACCTCTTAACTATAATAAACCTAAATGTAGCTCTTGGAAAAATGGTAGTGATGATCAATGTAGAAAGTCAAACAAAGCAGAGCAATCCAGGTGTTCTTGCACATCTCCAAGATGCTGGATTCTATCCACTGTCCCGGCCCTGTGGAAATGCCTGTGCCAGGAATATTGGGGACTCTGTGTAAGAGTGGCTGCCATATGCCTATGTTCTCTCTTTTGCAATCTTATTTCTTATGGAAAAAGAAATAGTGACTGTATACATTTTAGTAATAGATCACGTTTCTTCTTATTTCAAAACCTTTAGGAGAAAGCAAACATTTTATAGTTTTAAATTGTGTATGTTAAGTTATCATACCACATTATTTAGATTATAATTTTAAATGTGTATCTTCTATTTGGAGAAATAGTTTATAAGATGGGCTTGATTTAAAAAATCAAACTTAAATAGATATAATGCAGTCATTATTTAATGTAGTCATAGAAAGAGTAGAAAATACTGTGCCATTCATCATAAAATGATGTCTGAATTTTCCAGAATATAACAAGGAGAACCCCACACTTGGGATTCGTTTAATCTAGAATAACTCATGTGCAGCTTCCTAACACCAACAATCAGGACTTCTGAATTCTTCAGTATTTTAGTGTCAGCTGGTAACCTGCAACAGATTGAAGAGACTCGTTACTCCTCAAACCCTTCTTTCCTAGCTTCCACTCTTGGTGCAGATATTGTTACTTCCTGATGTCCACTTAGAGATGAAAGGAAAAGATACATACTTGCCACAGTTAGCAGTTAGGTTCAAGAATGACTTTTCTTTTCTTTTCTTTTCTTTTTTTTTTGTGCTAGAGATTGAACCCAGGATGCTTTACCACTGAGCAACATCCCCAGTCCTTTTGTTCTTTTTATTTTATTTTGAAATGGACTTTTGCTAAGTTGCTTAGAGTGTTGCTGATTTGCTGAAGCTGTCCTCAAACTTGCAATCCTCCTGCCTCAGCCTTCTGAGTCTCTGGGATTATGGGTACCACCATGCCCAGCTAGGAATGACTTAGTAACTGTTGGGTTATCTCCTTGCCTGTAGAACAGTTGTGAAAGATATAGCAAATATAAAAGAAAAATGTGGTTTACTAGTGGTACCCATCATGGAGCCAGAATGAGGCAGTGGCAGCATATGGCTATTATGGTTATCATTTTTAATTCAGATCAGTAACAGTAGCTATGTGGTTGATAAAAAAAGTCAAAATGTCAGGTGTAATGTTATAATAAGCATGAAGGGAGAAAAAGGAAAGAAATGGACAAGAGCTATGGAATGAAGTGTCTAGGTATCATTTCCCAAAACCCCAAATGGAATCCTCACAAATCTCTGTAGTGCTAGACTGTTGGAAATGAAAATAAAACAAAACAAAACTCCAACGCCAACTCTCTCAGATACAACTGCTAAATGCATTTAAAAAATGTAATTGACTTTGAATTATACATGTGTTTCTGTTAATAACAGTGTTCCTCATTTCAAAATTCTTAAGATGTGATTTCTTAGGAAAAATATGCTGTAAAGATCCTTTATTACTTTGCCATTCATTCACCACAGCCTGGAAATAGGTCATTACATTGGTTTAAAATCTAGAGGGCTATGGCTGTGGCTCAGTGGTTGAGCGCTTGCCTTGCATGCATGAGTCACTGGGTTCTATCCTCAGCACCATATACAAATAAATAAATAAAAATAAAGATATTGCGTCCATCTACAACTAAAAAAAATATTTAAAAAATATTTTAAAAAAATTAAAAAAAAAACCTAGAGCTCTGGTATTTCTCCTCAGTTGTACCATTGTAACAGTTGAGGCTCATTGATCTAAAGATAATTACATTGATAGTACAAGCTAACTGAAAAGTTCATAATAATTGTCATTGCCTCCAAGATTAGATGGTATAGTGATGTTTTTCTGCTAGCATTGCAATTGAGATGATTTTATGGAGGAAGCTATAGTAATAGTAAAGAATTGCTGGTGGGATTGCAAATTGGTGCAACCAATCTGGAAAGCAGTATGGAGACTTCTTAAAAAACTTGGAATGGAACCACCATTTGACCCAGCTATCCCACTCCTTGGCCTATACCCTAAAGACTTAAAAACAGCACACTACAGTAAAGCAGCCACTTCAATGTTTATAGCAGCACAATTCACAACTGCAAAACTATGGAAGCAACCCAGATGTCCTTCAATAGATGAATGGATAAAGAAACTGTAGTACATATACACAATGGAATATTATTCAGCAATAAAAGAGAATAAAATT
>PVHX01000214.1:0-17129 GCA_004024805.1 Geosciurus inauris
ATCTTCTGAGAGCTTGTAGAACCAGACTTACTCTCATGGAATTCCACAAAATATTGTCTCTGAAGAATATTTTCATTTAATAGTGAAAAATTTGTGATAATGACCACATGACCACAAAACCTGTGTTACTCTGAAACATCTAGTCTAATACAATGAAAAAAGAGCCATTTAAACCACTGCCAAGATGCCAGGTTTCAGACAATATCCTGTGGAATGGCCTACTGTTTTCCATCATACTCCACATGCATTGAACCATGAAGATATATGTATGTGTTGTTTCCCAATAGATAGAATGCATGGAACTGGAGACAAAGAAGTGCTTCCCTTCACCATCACTCCCAGTGATCCAGAAATTGAATTTGTGCCATCTCTACTTGCAACCTTAGACTATGCTATATTTGTAGTGTGAGTTTCCAGGTAGAGAAGGCTTCCACCAGGGATCACAATTTGAGCTATGAACTAAACTGAAACTATCATTACTACCTAATTAGTTTGAATTCATCTGGAATATTTAGTATACTACTAGAGGTAATCAATTCTGCTTATGATGAAGAGGTAATGTTTTTGCTTAATGCAGAAGGGAGGAGTGTGCCTGGAATTTAGGCTATTTATGGGGGCATCTCTTGGTTTTCCTACCCAACCATAACTGTGAATAAGCAATTGCCCCAACTATAATCCAACAAAGGTAAGGCAATTAAGGGTTCAGATTTCTCAGAGATGAAGGCAAGTGTCATCTCCATTAGCTGCAGTGCTAATAATAGGTAAATCTATAATATGTGATAGAGAGGGCAGGTGGTGAATATTAATTAGAGACTCAGGACCAGTTATTGACAGTGTGGCCTATAGCTTGTCACACTAACCCTCTTGTGTTAAATCTTTAGTAGAGCTCCCAGCTGGCTACCATCTTAAAAATGATTGGTGATGAATTGTGCTTAAAATTTAGGGCATAAACAGATATGTATGGTGTAAATGGTGGACTGTATCATATGCCTTTTATACTCACACTCACATCCTCTTGTTCTTAACTCTAGTTCACAACTATGGCAAATAGTTCCCTGTGTACTTTTTTTAAAAAATAACTTTGTTTTATTTATTTTATTATTTTATATGGTACTGAGGCTTGAACCCAGTGCCTCACACATGTGAGGCTCTACCACTGAGCTACAGCCCCAGCTCCTCTGTGTACTTTGAGTTAATCTACACTTCCATCTTCCTGCTTGAAGTTCTCACATGTGTTTGTCAACTATCCAAGAGTTTCTCTGATACAATAACTTAAGACATTGGAACCAACATAGCATATACCTATGTGCAGCCCAGAAGTGCAGGAAAAGTTATATCCCCCAGGGGGAACCCTTAACCAATGGGGATCTTGCCATTGATTCTTTCATTAGAAGGGCTTTCTCTATTTTACTTAGAAATACCAGCAAGATGGAGCCATAGTTGTCCTCAGTGATGCCCAGTTTCTTTTTCTTCAAGGTTTACTTTTCCTTATCCCTACCTAACTAAACTATCTCCTTACAAGTCTTCACCTAAGATGTACTTTACAGGAATTTGAAAAGACCTCATCCCTTATAAAACAGTCTTCCTCAACTCTTCCTAGACCAGTTAGCCCATTGTTTTTAAATAGTAGTTTCCTCTACCGTATACAGCATCAGCATTTAGTGATGGTGGTGGTGATGGTGGTGGTGGTGGTGGTGGGTGTATGTATATTTTCTGTCATAATTCTTTTGTGAATAAATTAGTTAAAAGTCAATTTCTGTGCTACCAAGGAAGATTATAATCATAGGGGAAAATATGCAATAGGTTAACAGCTAACTTCAGAACAATTCGTTATTATTTATTGAGTGATTTGATACTGAATTACAGTTTTTAGATCTCTGAAAATAGAATTCCATTAATAATAATTGAGTGTTTTTACCTTTCCAGGTTTTTCTCAAGCAAACCAGTTTGACTTTGGAGTTGATAACACTGAGTTGGGAAACAGCGTGCAATTAGTTTCTTCTTTCCGGTCAATTACTTGTGATGTAGAAAAAGATTCAAGTCATTCAACTCAAATTACATGCTATACTAGGTCTGTTTTAAAGTATCTTTAATAACATCATTCATATCATGTCAGAAATAAGTTGTGCATATTGGTATTTTTAGAGTTTCATCACTCTGCATATTACAAGCAATCTTTCTGGTTATCAGTTATGTTTGATTTCATAATGTTTAAACTATTTTATACTTTTATTATATTCAATTATAATGTTCTTTCCACATATGGGCATGATAAAAATATATCCTCTATCTTTTCTTATTTTATTAGAGCCATTATCTTATCATTTTTGAGCTCTTTTAGGAGATTAATGGCTACTATTACATTGTAATGATGTGCCTCAAAATACCAAAATTATGCTTTCCTGTCCAGTTTGATTAATTTTGTTCAAAATATTCACATACTTATTAAGATTAAAGATGATCACTTTGAATAGTGACATTTTAGGTTCTTTCCTCTGAGCCCAAATTGATGTGTATTATTAACATCTTAGGGAAAAAAATTTAAATCTTTTAAAATTGCAACATTTTCAGTACTGACCTGAGCAACAGCATATATTCCAGAGGATTTCATCTACATTAAGCTTGCTGACTGTTTTTCAGCAGCAAAAGCTTCCGTAAGGGGAAAGTTGATGAATATTTTTTTTAAAAAAACACAGCATGAAATATATACCAAGGCAATGTTACTATTTTAAATGAATATTATTGTTTTTTATTTTATTTGTTGTCCTTTTTAATAAGCACCAATAAACACAGACTAGGCATTTGCTGAGCCATATGATGTTACAGTTTGCAACATGGAGTGGTTCAAGATGGGCCTCTTTGTTCTGCTATATAAAATGGATTTTTAGGTATAAGTCAATTTGAATTTTAGACATTTTTATTTTTCAAAAATAACGTGATCTGCAGCAGTATATTTCACTAATACTATATGCTAAATAAAATTATTGAATTTCTCGTATATTCCTCATTTGCCTTTAGAGCAATGCCAGAAGATTCTTACACTGTTAGAGTCAGTGTGGATGGGATTCCTATTGCAGAAAATAATACCTGCAAAGGTCACATCAACAGCTGGGCATGCAGCTTTAATGTATGTGGGATTTTTTTATGTACAAATAATTGAGCTTGTTTTTCTTTCTTTTTTTTTTACTAACTAGGCTTTTATTTTCTGATTTGACAAGTTTTTTTTTTTTTCTTCCACATACACTAGTATGTGGCTAAGAATAATTTCCCCAGTAATTGAATCTCTTTTATTTCTGGTTTGTTCCTCCTCTTTTAAATTAATTTAATTAATGAATTAAATATTTATACTTTCAAATTATTTACTTGGTCACACTATTTTCCTATTTCTGCTTTTAGTTTTATTCTTCCTTTTCCTGTTTTCAAAGGATTCACCACTTCATTTTAAATAGCAACCAACTACTTTTCTTATCTATATAATTTCTAATATAGTGAACCTCCACTCATTTAATTTCCATGAATAGAAGTGTTCGTAAAACTACATTTTCTCACATATTCTTAAAAACTGTATTTAGGTTTTAAGTGGTGGATTACTAAATACCAAAGTCGTCCAATATGAGATGGAATGCTGAGCAAAACCGTAATGACCTTTGTCCTTGAGAAGATTCTGATTTCCAAATACATTGCCAAATAGTTCCATATATTTCTTGCTCCCATTTTTCTACCTAGATGTGGAGCCAGGTTTTGGTTTCTTGAATGTCATACTTAAATGGCCCCCAAACGACCTAAATTCAGCCAAAGTTGACTGGACTTCTTATATTCCCTTTCAGCTTATTTTTTAAATCTGATTATTTCTCTCCATCTCAAACTATCCTTGGCTTCTCCCTACCTTCACTTTTGACCTCATAGCCACTCAGAAGCCAAACTGGATTCCTCAGTTGTAAAATGGCTTAATTCTGTGGTTCAGGGTTCAAATAGGTTCTTACAGCATCATTGTGAGAATTAGATGACATAAATTAATAAAGCAATCCAAAAGAAATTGACACATAGTACTATACTTTAGGATTTTAAAAAATCTATTTATCCAGTGTACCTTAGCATCTAGTCCATTATGCAGCAATTATCTTTTAATATGATGTTTTATAAAATCCCAGCCTGTAAAACTGACTTCTTTCTCAAGGTAAATTTTAAAGCTAACAATATTTTGGAATTAAAGAGATTTTTAGGGGATTAGGAAAATATCTTGTATAATCAGAAAATATTTTATTTTATTTTATTTTTTATTTTTTTTTCAGTTGTAGATGAACACAATACCTTTCTTTATTTTATGTGGTGTTGAAGATCAAACTCAGTGCCCCACACATGCGAAGCAGGTGCTCAACCACTGAGCCACAACCCCAGCCCCAAATGAGAAAATATTTTAAACTTTATTTTTTATAAGAAAATTTTGATAGTCATATTCTGAATATTGTTGAAATATAAACAATGTAAGAAGTAGATCTGCATAAAATTGAAATAGAGTAAGACTGCTTATTAATATTATTGTTTTACAGGCAAAAAATTTCAGAACCCCAACAATAATGAGGATCACACCTTTAACTGGAACTCCAGGTTTGTTCTATGATAGCTAAAATTCTTTTGGTTTTGTAGTCATTTGTTTACTTTTCAGTATATAAATTATTACAATATCTGAAAATTTATAAATAGCATTTTCTGATTATAAAATTACTACCAATTTTTTAAACATTATTTTCTAATATTACCATACGATAGTGATACACACCTCCCAATGTTTATAGCAGTGCAATTCATAATAGCCAAGTTATGGAACCAGCCTAGGTGTCCATCACAGATGAATGGATAAAGAGAAGGTGATATATACACATAATGGAGTTCTACTCATCAATAAAGAGTGAAATTATGGCATTTGCTACTAAATAGGCAGAATTGGAAAGCATCATTCTGAGTAAAATAAGCCAGATTCAGAAAGTCAAGAGTGGATGTTTACTCTTATATACTGAAACTAAAGAGAAAAAAAGGAATAAAAAAGCTGTCTCACAAAAATAGGAGACCAGTAGAGTATAGGAAAGTGATCAAGGGGCAAGGAGGAAGGTCTGGGAAGGAGGGATTGGTGAATGAAATCAACCAAATTATGCTCTGTGCATGTACAGATATATCACAATGAATCCCACTTTTGAGTACGATTATAATGAACCAATTAGAAAAAACAGAAGGGGGACCAAGGGAGTAGAGGAAAGGGTTCAAGGAGGAGAAAAGAGAAGAGGAAAAGGGGAAGTACTGGGGAATGAAATCGATCAAATTATGTCCTGTGCATGTACAAATATCACAATGAATCTCACTATTATGTATTCTTACAATGCACCAATGAAAACATTAAAAATTATTTTCAATGACTGCATTTGAATCTATAAGGTATTTAATTTTCCCCTGTTGGACTTTAGCTAACTTCTAGTGTTTTATTATAATCATAATTATAATTATACCAGTTTATAAACCAAACAGAAATATGTGAGATTGCCCTCTTCTACCACCTGGACAATTGTAGGTACTAATTGTTTTCAAGTATTTATGTGAAAAATATTGTATGTTTTGACCTTTTTTCTATTTCTTTGATTTATGTTATTAAATTTATTTTAGGCTTGTTGAACACTTGCATTTCCTTCTTACATAAATAAGAAATATCTCCTTGGCTTAATTTAAAACTAGTCATTTTTAATGTTAAGTTTAATAATGTTTTATTTGAAGGATTCTTTACATATTAGAAATTTATATGTTATATGTTGGAAATAGTTTTTAATTTATTATTTGCTCTGAAAATGTATTTTCCATCAGATGACTTTTAATTCTTCTTTCAAATCTATGGATCTTACCTTTATTATTTGTTTCTTCATTTTTATGCTGTAGAAGACTTTTCTATCCTGATTATATAAATTTTCACCTAGTTTGCAGGAATTTCAATTTTTTATATTTTTATTTCACCTAATGTTTGTTTTATTTTTCGTTATCTTTCTAAATAAATTACTATTGACCCAAGCAGTATTCACTAAATAATTTAACCTGTCTTCGGTGATAACACCTCTTCAATCTATAAATACTTGTAGATACTCATTCAATGTTTTACTCTATTTATTAAAACTTTCTTGACAAATACTAACAGTCTGGAAAACATCAGATATAAGTATCAGGATGCTTGTTTTATTGGGAAAAATATAGTGTTTTGGAATTAAGTGTATGGATAGATACTCTTACACAGAACCTTTTTGTGTTTTTTTGTTTTGTTTTTAGGTACACTAATAACAGTCCAAGGCAGAATCTTCACTGATGTCTATGGAAGTAATACTGCACTAAGCTCAAATGGGAAAAATGTTAGAATTTTGAGGTAATTTTTGATGTGAAAATATGTTCCTATAGCTAATAGCTAAGATATGATATTCCAACAATAATGGATCCAGTAATATTAAAACCCACTGTTATATGAAGGGACTAGCCAATGTTTCTTTAGCCATGTTAAAGGAAGAAAAATAGACTATTAGTTGATCCATTGACATGAAGCAATAGTCTATATTCCTTTCTTTTTTGGTCTGACACAATTCCTTCTTTTACTGTGATAGGTTTTATTAATAAAGAACACATAAAAGCAAGATCAATAGTAATTGATTTATAGCCACAGAACTCTATTAATGGAGGACTTTATTATTTAATTTCCTCATTGTACGTTTTTCAAAATACCTAGGCCCTGGAGATCACATAACTTAGTCAAGGTCAGGAGTAGAACCCAAGGCTTCTAACACACATTTTGGCACTTCTACTGTACTGACTGTACTGTGGTGCATTATAAGTGCTGGGGAAAAAGTCAATAATTCATGCACAAGCTGGAGTTTGCTTCTTGATTCTTCTACTTACCAACTGTGGACCAGATCACAACATTGGCTAGTTAACTAACATCAAAATCTAATTGTCCACATTTGGACTGGAAACTAACATTGTCACTAGAGTATCCTCCTATGGCTTAGATGGGGATATCTCAGTCCTGACTTAGAGGAAGGAAAGCCCTGTTCATTTCCTGCAGAAGGAAGCATGGATTCATGACATGGCTTTGAAGATGTTTCATGCTTACTGAATACATGTATAAAACAGATGAACAGATAAATATACAATTTAGGCAACAACTAGAGGATTATTAAATATAAAAGGTCATATACTCACATACATATGCATACATAAATATGTAAGACAAGCCATTTGAAAAGTTTTCCTAGATGAAATAAAGGTGACTTCTCTGGCATTCTGTGAAGTAGAACTCTCAATTAAATTACATTTGTATGCAGCTATAATGTTCTAAAATGTTCATATCAATTCCTTATACATAATAAAATAACCACTAGAAACTCATTTGATGTTTTATATATACAATTGATCATAACTAAAGATTTTGTTTGCTTCAATATAATTGATTGTTATAAATGGTTAATATTCTAATTCTTAGGATTTTCTTAGTTATCCTTTCTCATAATGATAGCAGGGAAAAGAAATTTTAACTTCCAAAAAGAGATACGATTTTTCCCACTTTTAGATTTTAATCTAAATCCCACTGTAGGTGGAGTTTATTTCTGTTTCACACCAGGAAATTAATGACATTTACTTCATGAAATAACATCAGGATAATCAGGGACGCTAGAGGGCAGCGTACCTAGCCTTTGTACTCTGGAAATCCTCAGATCTTGTATGTAAGAATAGGAAATTTTTTCACTTGCCGGTTAATGGGCAGATGAGAAGTTGTTAGAAACTCAGTTATTTCATTTGCACTGTGTTCATTGTGGCACCAAGACTCCTAAGGTATTTTATTGTGCCTGAATTCCATTAGGAAGAAGTCAATAGCAAAGGGTTGTACACTGGGCAGGAAGCCAGGAGATCTGCTTCTCAGATCTTTTCCATTCAACAAAATATCCAAATTCCAAACAGGAACAAATTACAGAGGAGATGCAAATGAATAGAGGAGCTAGTGCCCACTAAGGAGCTTTTAAATCTAAAAGATCAGGTGGAAAAAAATTCTGATAGATATATGTATATTCACTATATATATATATCCGATATATATATACCACCATACACACACACACACACACACACACACACACACACACACCACCGGTGGGAATTGCTAAGTGTGGGAGCTTGGGTTTGAATTCCTTTTCTACCCCTCACTAGCTGCAGGTGTGTATCTCTACAATGGGTCCTCTATAATTTGTCCCTGATATGAATTTGGAGATTTGGCTGAATGAACAAGATCTGGGAAGCAGAAGGCCACCTGGCTTCCTGCCTAGCACACAGCCCTCTGTTATTGACTCCTCGTAATGGAACTCGGGCACAATGGAATGCCTTGGGAGCTCTGTTGTCATAATTAAACTCTATCTCAATTTCTCCATTTGTTAAATGGAAAGATGATAGTTACTGAATTATGGGATGGTTGCAAGGATTAAATGAAATGAAACCCTTTAAGTGTTAGCTGCTAAATTTCTTATTGAATTGGAATAAGGCAGGAGGTTAGAAGAATTCTAATCCATGCTCCTCTATAATGGATACAATAATTCAGTTTGCTTGCTTTATAAAGGACTTGTGTGTAAAAGTATCTTTAAAAGTTCAGTATTCTTTGCAAATGGAAGTTATTTTGTTGTAGTTTAAGTTTGTATGTCAACTTATTTTTAGTCTGGGATTTTTTGTCACAGAAGCTGAGTGGTTTACTCTGATGTTGCAAAGAACATAATACCAGTTACTTGCAAGCCTCTGGTAGTATCAGGTTCTATCACTATGACATTTATTTGAAGATTATGTTTCTATTGGAATTGTTTGAACTTTAAGTGGATAAGTCTATTATTTGTTTCTATGTTTTCTTTTCCTACAGTACTTTGTGTGTGTGTGTGGTACTGGGATTAAACCTAGGACCTTATATGTGGTAGGCAAGCAATTCCTCTAATACTTAATACCTTCTAACACACCAAACATGTGATGAATATCATGACTATTGGTGTCTCCCAATAAAATGTCTTCTGTACAAGAGCATGGCAGCCCCACACTTACTGATATGATTCAGTACCTAGAGACACATAATAATGTTTACTAGATGTTTTTTGAAGGAATTATTGATGGATACTAATATTGGTATTTGTATGAATACAAATAATGGTATTTCTGATTGAGAGAAAAATACATAAAGTGAGCTTGATGGGAGGGGGACATTTTGAAATAATATATTAAACATAATTTGATCTTTTCTAATAAAAATATTTATGCAGAGTTTATATTGGAGGAATGCCTTGTGAGCTTCTCATACCACAATCTGATGATTTGTAAGTAATTAAAATAATTTTCTTTATAAAAGTAAATAGCAGATAGTAATTGTTAGCAATGCTATATAGCTAAATGTTTTATAATATAGTATGAATGATAGTATTTTATATTGTACATTAGCATTCATTTATGTACTTAAATGCTACTTTATACCTCCTCTGTCTCCAATATAGTATGATATGAATTGCTGTTTACATTATTATTAGGAAAGATGATTTGAGAAATATCTTAATCAAATAATTATTTTATGTGGTAATATTTTAAATTATTTAAAAGAAATATTAATGGCAATATCAAAGCTAATCACAAAATATTTCACTATGAAGTGAAATTTTCTTTAGATATCTTTAGTGAAGTCTGGGAATTATTTTCATCTTACAGAAATTTTAGTTGTACCAAAAGTTTCCATCCTAATACATATTCTGAAATTAATGTTTTCAGGGAAAAATAACATTTAAAACAAATAGCATCTGTATAAAATTTTATATTACCATATATAATTTGTTAGGTATGGTCTAAAACTGGATCATCCAAATGGAGACATGGGTTCTATCACTTGTAAGATAACTGGAACTTATATTGGTAAGTGTCAATCGTCTTGCTTCCCAGTTGTCATAGGTGTTTGATTCTACTTCCCTATTTTGGGTTTTCCTATGCACCTCTCTGGTTTTTATCTTTTTTTTATTTCCTCTTTTCCTTGCTTCTTTCACTTTCATGTGAGCATCTGTGAATTCGCTCCTTTTTAAGGTTTATGAATAAGTTTCTTTTTTTTCTTCTTTCTTTGCCCAGAGGATCTCATGATTAATTTTGCTATTTTACCTATTGCCTTAATTTCATGCTCTTATTTTCCCCTTGCTCTGTATACTCCAGAAATACAGATCTTTTAAGTCTTGAATGAGTTTCTTGTCTTCTATTTCAGCCTTTTGTAAACATCCTATCCTGAAAATTTCATATAACATATATGTCCTTGGAAAAGCTGCCTTTGACCCCATTTTATATTCTCAAACTTTGCTTTTCTTTTCCTTGTTAGGTTTGTCACAGTTTTAGTTCTCTGTTGTGTCATTGCTCTTGACTGATTGTAGCCTCTGCTAGATAAAGCATTCTCTTAGGAGATGGGCACACTATGTGCTCCCTGCATCTCTCAACTCCTCACAGAAGATGTGAACAATAAAGTAGCTGCAGAATGAATAAAAGAAATGGCAGGCCCACATGGTTATATATCTGTTCTTTTATTATTATTCATTCATTCATAATTTTATTTTGTCAAATTTTTCTAGTTATGACTCAAGACACCTCTTATGTGTGTTTTTACATAATAGGTACTTTTTAAAGATGGTTCAATTTTTATTTCTTTGAGGACTAATACACTGTTGTTTAAGTACAATATTTATATCATATTTTTTTCACTTTTAAATCAACTTTACATTATACAGCTATTGTTTTCCTGTAATTGGGAATTTAATTGATTGTGTATTTTAATTAATTCCAGGTCATCACAATGTCAGCTTCATCTTAGATAGTGATTATGGAAGGTAGGTCACTTTGTAAATAATAATTTTCATAATTGATTGAACTTGGTAAATAAAATAAAACATATATTTACTTTGTGCTATAGATGCATAGATTAGAGAATTAAATAATTTCTTCCCCCAAATTAACATTTGAAGGGTCAATGACTCCTTTTTACTCAAAATTTGTGCCTCACACATGACCTTTCGATTGTTGGGAATTTTCCATTAACTAAAACAACAAATAAAACATTTTAGCTGTGATATGGAAAAGTATTATTTTATTGCTTACTGCTCTTATGATTTAATTATAATTATTTTAATAACTAAAGTAATTAAATTTTTATTTGAATTAATATAAGCATAGATAAAATCTCATGATTAATATTCTTATAAAGGTTTTCTTTTGAGGTATCAAGGCAATAGAGTTGTGAAGGATGGTAGCTACACCTTTCAATTGCACATCTCAACACAAATGTTAATAACTTATATTTATTATTTTTAGAAAAACTAGAACTCATTTCCAGATGTTTTACTTTCTGATTTCAGTAAGACTTTCATATGTTCATAGGAATATCAGAATATGAAAATCTCAACACGTTGCAAACCACGTATTATAGATAATAACAGTGAACTTTCAGTGCCAAGCACTTTACATACATTATCTAGTTTAGTTCTCCAAACAACCTATAAAATGAAAACTTGTCTGCCCCGAGTTACTGGAAAGATGAGAGGAGTGTTAAATAATTTTCCCAAGGATATTCAGCCAGTAGAAACAATACCGGGTAAGCAGATCTGTGGAGTCCAACTCTAGGACCTGAGCATGTCATTCCAGGACTGATAGAAGGTTTCAGCTATCTATACCACATCTTATTACTGCTTCACATCCTGACAGGGTTCTCTACTATTCAAGATAATGACACTCTTGGAAATATTTGCAAATGTGTGGGGGATATTTACTGACTGTCAAGGTAACTGGGTATGTTAAATCCTTTAGTGGGCACTACCATGATGTGCTAAACCTAAATAAATTGTTCTGCCCAAAATGTCAGGTTTTTTTATTGAGAAAATGAGCCTGTTAATGAGAACTCAAATAAATTACATTATATGCCATCCAATACTAACATAACTGTAGTAGACCAAAACTATTTAACATTTAATGTCAATATAAACTAGATCTGTTGACAAAAACTGGTTTCTTTTTTTCTTAGAAGAGAGACTCAGTGATTAGGAGTTTGAAGAGAATGGCAATACTACAATCAAAGTAGATTTTGTTCCTGCTTAGTGTTCACAGACTACAAGAGGAAATCATAATTGGTCCCTCTTTGCATGGAACTACAATACCAGTTGGACCAAAATCCACTATCCTTGTATTTAGAGACCACCTAGTGCTAGACAACTAGGAGCAAAATATTTAATATGAAGTGATGCCTTTTTATAGGCTAATATAGACTGGACCAAACCCATGAAGAATAGTATAACTCAAGAGCAAATCAGAGTGGAAGATATAGAAATGGTGCGAAGATACACCTTTGTAACTTACAATGAGACAAATGACCTAGAACCCCATGTTTTAACAACTATTGTCTGTGAGGACAGAACTACTTACATATAATTTGTTAAGACTGGACAATAGGATTTTACCAAAGATATTAGAAAAACATGTTAGAAGCAGTTATTAAGTTTTGAATGATTTCTAGAACTATATATGGTTCTCTCAGTCTCACTCTTCCTTGGGTGAAAAAAAATGACTTCTTAGTTCTGAGTTTGTATGAAACATATTCATTGCTAAATTCATCATATGTCTCTCAGAGAAATAATTTTCCAAAACAGACTTTGAGTGATCAAGCCTAAATATGGTTGCAAAGTATAAATAAATCAATATGCCATTTTAACAGGCCCAGAAATTTTCCGTTTAAAACTGCCAGCAAATTCACATATAGTATAAGCAAGAATACTGCATTAAATTATTGATTCTGTGATCTGATATATGATTTCTTTTTTAAAACCAATGGCTAACTTTTTATATTAATGCCTCATAATTGAAAAAATTGTGTTTCTTTATAAAATATTCTCAGGAACTGAAGATAACTGTTAAAAGTATGATATTTAGTACCTAAAAATGTAGTTTTTAATACTACATGACATTTTAAAAATGGTAAACAAACCTATAAATTATAAAGTTCAAATTTTACAAATTTTAGGAGCATTCCTGAGTATCAAATGAACTAATTAAGGACCACTGTGGCACCATTCTGTATCCCTTTTAATAGCCAACCTTCTCTAGGCTATTTCCCCCAAGTTCAAATGACAGCTGTTCCAAACTGATAAGGTTCAGATGAGGCTGCCCTTAATTGAGAAATGCCTAGTCATTATCAATGAATTAGTGAAAATCACCTCAGTGTCATCTAAAATAAATTGCATTCAAATTTTATTTCAGGAGGCAATTTTCCCACTAACTTAAGAAGCAGAGTTAATTTTTGAGATTCAGGATCTGGCCAGACATAAGATTTTTGAAGCTAGCATGGTTTCAGATCTTTGCAAATCAACTGAAAAGCTTATAACATAAAAATACACAATTCAGTATGAACTTCTTAAATAACTAATTTAGCATAAAATATTACCAAAGACTCTTTTAGTCTTGCAAATGCACATTGTAATGCCTGGGTTAGATTTGCAAGAGAGTTCATTGTTGATCTCAATCAGAAGATTTACATTATTCTTTTAGATTCTAGTTTGATGTATTATAATTATATATAATACATCAAAATTATTTCAAGTATTTTGAGCCTTGAAATTCTCATTTGAATTTATTAAATTTTCTAATTATTAATTTCATTGAAGTCATTAAGTGGATAGTATAATTTCTAGGATTCTTTTCCTTCCTAACCCTCCAGGTTATGGAAGTGTAAGTGTCTATTAAAATATATGCACAAGATTTTAGGTTCTGTGTTTATTAAGGATGATTGAAACCTGGTGGATTATTCTTAATTCGCTCTCATCCATCTGTGTCTCACACAATCAGTGGACAGGGGAGGAGCATTGTGTGGTACCCAGGTTAGGAGCTCAAACTGCCTGGGTCCCATTCTGTTTCTAATGCTTACTGGCTCCGTAAACTTGAGAAATTCAACTTTGAGAGATTCAAAGAAATTCTTTGATTGTCACCTATCTCGTGGTTGATATAAAGATCAAATTGCATAACAAATTGAAAACTCTTTGCAGAATAGCTCAGTTGTTATGGAGGGTCATCCTCCTGTGTTATTTTTATGGTCGCTTTTGTCAATATAATGTCTTAAAATCAACATATTTAAGGAATAATTTACACATAATAAAATGCACCAATCAAGATAATTTGAAGTGAGCAGTTATACTAAATTGTGGCAAATGTATATACATGTATTACCAACAACCAAATCAAGACGTGGAACTTTTTATCTTCCCCCAAAAGTTTCAACCCATTGCTTTGCAATCATTTTATGATCTCTATCACTATAGTTTTAAAAACTCCTAAAATAAGGGTCATGTTTTAAAGCTGGAAATTTTATCTTTTTTTTTTTTTTTTTTTTAAACAGGAGTTTCCCACAGAAAATGGCATATTTTGTTTCTTCTCTCAATAAAGTTTCAATGTTTCAAACATATGCAGGTATGTGACAATTCTCTCATTCTGCATGTTTTGTGGGGGAAGAAGTAATTATGCTTCATTTTATTAAATCAAAAGTAATAATTATTTTAAGGTATACTATGTTGTTTTATGTACTGCTAGCAAAGAAAAAATACCTAATAATACCTAATATGGAAAATCTAAAAGTTAGACTGACATTAAACTAGTACACCCAAAACTACATTCTTTGTGTAAGATGAAAAAATAAACTTGTCACACTAACAGAGGCCCCATAAAAACTTTCATATCTCAACTTTGGTTGTTGGTGAAAGGAGGAGAAAAAATTTTCCTGTTAATTTAAACCACAAACCAATACTCAGATTTGTGCTGTCAGTGTGGTCCAAAAGAATTCTTAAGAAGATTTTGGTTTAATTTCATTTAATTATTTTCAAGAGGTCTCAGGTTGATGGTTCCTCTAGTAGAGCAGCAGAAGGAACCCTCCCACAAGAACCATACCCAGGTCAGGAGTGATGGAAAGACATGTTCAGATTTTACAGAGGTTAAAATGTGAAAAAAAGGATGTCTTAGAATTAGTCAAATGTGAAATATCTTGATCTTTTCTAGGAATTTATTTAAAATTTATATACAATAATACATAAAACATTGATGTCATTGATAAGAAAATATTATAGTAAGAATTTGCCATCTATCATGTACTGGGTTATTTTATCAACATACCTAAAGCTTGTATGTACAAAGCCACAAAAAATCTAATCATAGTTAAATGTATTACTCTATGAGAAAATATAAATATAAAATGTTGATTCTTAAACATAGATGCATTCTTCAAGAGCCTACGGGAGAAGAAGGGGTTTGACCTGCCCTTCTGTGTGTGTGGTTTTATTTATTTCTTAGTATTGAGGATTGAACTCAGGGATACTTAACCACTGAGCCACATCTCCAGCCTTTTTTTGTATTTTATTTAGAGACAGAGTCTCACTGAATTGCTTAGCGCCTTGCTAAGTTGTTGAGGCTGGCTTTGAACTCACGATCCTCCTGCCTCAGCCTCCCAAGCCACTGTGATTACAGCTGTGGGCCATCGTGCCCACCCTGTGTTTTCTTTTGGAGCTAAATATCTATGCTCAGCACAGCTTTTCCTTACTCACCCTGTCTCCTGATAATCATCTCTTTAGTACCAGTCGCCATTGAAGCGTGGTCCCCCATGGAATGTCAGTCTCTGTGTAAGCCATGTTTATTATCCTCTTTGCAGGACTGCATCAGAGACAAAATGATCAAACAATTCACTCAATCAGTAATCCACTATCTACACTACATTAGATGCTATGGCTAGATAATTCAGAAACCTTTTTTAAAATGCAGCATTTGGGATGATGCATGATATTCCTGACGTGTGATATTTAATGTGATTTTCCCCCCCAGAGGTCACTACAGTTTCACCTTCAAAAGGAAGCATTCGAGGTGGCACCACACTAACAATAAGTGGGAAGTTCTTTGATCAGACGGATCTCCCAGTGAAAGTTCTAGTTGGAGGTATTTTTCATGATGTTTAACAAACTAACTTATAAAAACAAATCCTGCCTATTCTTTTATAATTTGTAAGAAGAATAATAGCATTTCTCAATTGTTTTTCAGCTGAGAGTATTCACGTGGCATTTGGTTCTGGGCTCGATGTTCTTCCCTGTGCTATTTCCCATGAGGTCCAGTCCTGCAGCCCTCACTGGGGACTTTATTTCTGAGGGTGGCACCAATGGACATTTGTGGCAGCATTTTCACTGGCCTTCACAAATCCCCACCATAGTTAAGAATACGCCCACTCTCTATTTAATAAGTTTTTAAATGCCCTTGAACTGTTGTTACTTCCAAAGAGTTAATTACAGAGAAATTTTAATTAATATTTTGGGATATTCTGCTCATACTTTTTCCATATACTGTGGCCTCTGTGCATAAATGCGCATAAATACGCATGAATATGGGCCTTGGAAAGAGCATTAATTAATGTGTTATCTGTTTATGAATGCATATAGGGCTTGATTCTCTAGGTATGCATCACTTTTGTGTCTGTTCTGGATCTATTTAGAGAGAGTGAACTATGTAGCTGAAAAGGGAGGTTGGGATGAATGTCATAGTGTTACTCTTTCCACTGAGTCATACAACATCCCTTCCCTTGATAGGTAGAGGACAGGATTCTTGTTCTTGTAACAGGGCACATACGTTTTTCTTCTTACAGTTTCCTTGCTCAGGTATTTTATATCTTTTAAGGAATCCTCCTATGAGCCTGCCAAAATGTGACTTCAGAAAAGAAGATAAATATATACAAAGCAACTTCTAATACATGTACAATAACTTTCTAGTCCATATGAATCCTAGTGGATCACTTGCCCAAATATTAAAACATAAAATTTTTATGTAACACATTATTTGGATCAAATTTTATGTTTTCAATATTAAAATCAGGGTATAAAATACTTATAATTTATAAAATATGCTTTCTTATCTGACATTATGCTTACTTTGACTAAGATACAGTTGATGTGCCATGAGTATGTTATATTTTCATTCTGTATCATTGCCATTAATATGGTACCAGGTTTGAGATTTGGAATCCTCAATAATTTTTTAAAGATAATGATCCT
>PVHX01000214.1:17229-30584 GCA_004024805.1 Geosciurus inauris
GGACAGCAAGGGTGATGGAATATGATGGTCATAATAACCCTAACTTTATGTATGACTGCATATATGATGTGATTCTATACAACTTACAACCAGAGAATTGATATGTTATCCTCTATCTATGTACAATGAGTCAATTTACACTGTCAACATGTAAGCCTAAATAAAACAAGAATAAAAATTAAAAAAATAAATAAATAAAAATAAAAAAAAATAAAAATAAGTCAGTGCATATAAAAAAAAAAAAAGATAATGATCCTTTTAGGGATGTTTACTTTGCTTCCAATAAAATGAACTGTAGGTTTAGTATATTGTTTGAATTCAAAGTTTTCTAGTTTAATTTTCTTACATCCACAAACTGTTCAAATAGTGAAAGCATCAAAAATTTACATTTTCCAGGCCACCAAACAGAAACTGGCAAAGGTATATCTCTTCATTTTCCTTGTCCTTGTGTTTTGAGGACTCTAATTGTCACTCTAGTAAATACTGAGGGCAAACTCTCATGAGGCAGACATGAAGGTCTGAAAACAGACTCTTCTATCAAGTCTAATTGTGTTTATGGAGAAGTTATAATTTTTCTTTTAGACCCTTGTCTATTTGGGATGAAGTCTTCCTGTGAAAATACCATTTCAAAATTTTTGTCCCTGTTGTTTTAATTTTAATAACTTAGACTAAACCACCATTTTTCCTACCTAAGAGGTCTAGGATCATCTGCCTTTACAAATTCTGGACATCGTGGGCATTCTGCAGCTTTTCTCTGAGGAACAAAATAAGTCTTACTTTTACAAAGATGCAGTTTTATCAAGTTTTCATATTTATTTTCAGAAACTGGAATTTTATATCTCAGACTTGTAATATTTTGCCAGAAAAATTTTCCCTTTGTGGAAGTATGACAATTAATTAGCAATAAGCTTTCATGTAGAATATGTGGAGGAAATGAAGGGCCCTGACTTTGCCACTTGCTTATGCAACTTCGATTTTAATTGAAAAAATAGTTCCAGATAGGCTGATGTGATATGCATTGTGAAGCTTCATTTGTGACAGTTTTGCATTTTGCTTCTGTATAGGTCAAGCCTGTGATATTCTGAATGTCACAGAAAATAATATATATTGCAAGACATCCCCCAAACCTCCTATTCTCAAAACTGTATATCCAGGTAAGTTATCATAAGAGAGAATGACCATTTCTATGTTTGCAGTAAAAGAATATTATTGACATATAGCATTAGTCAAAAATATTATTTGAACTTCTTAGAATTTGTGGTGAGAATTTTGATAAATGTAAGTTTTTAAATTTATGTTTTCTGCATTAGGAAACATTTGTATTAAAATAGCTGCATCAAAGCTGCATCTATGGAGATAAACTCAGCCTGGTTCTTCTGACACCCTACTAGAAGCAGCATTTCTCTATAGATAGAGTATAATGGTGCCTTTGTTTCACAGACTTCATGAAAATTTTAAAAATGCCTTTTCCTGGTGAAAAAAAATGGGAGAGGCTAAATCCTTACTTGTCTAGAATGATTTGGGAATGAAAACAGATAAAAGAAATGCAACTCAAAATTCTTTTCAGACTTTCCCCTTGCGTTGCATGGCTTTCACAGCTACACATGTCCACTGGAGTACCATGCATGTGTTTGAGCAGGGCATATATCTCTTATCCTGTGCACATATTGAAATTTATTTACAGTTGTGTCATTGTTGTATTTGAAGCCTAAGAAATTCTGTTTGCCAAACTCTTAAACTTCTTTATTTTGAATATTTGAAAAAAGTCTTACCACTTTAAGAAGATAATTTTGATATTTGCAATTGGTAACTTTAGAGAAAGTTGTACATATCAGGAAACACTGGTGCTGTAGGAGGCTGACGTGCTCAAGCTCTTCTCCATCCAAATGCAGCTGAACTGGAATAGCCATTATTTTCCAGATTCAGACAAGCGTAAGGCTACTGAAAGAAGGCATAAGCACAGCAGTTGTTGCATTTTAAGGAAGAAAGAAAAAGATATGACAGCAAATTTCTGATTAAGAAAAACTTCATCACAGAGTTGGTACTGGAAAGCATAGGTACACTTTATTGACAGTATTCTCGATTCTATCCAAGAGAAGATGAAATCTAAGCACAAAAGCAAAGTTTAAAAAAAGGAAGGAAAAAAACCCAGAAAAAGATTTTGTAATCAAAAGGTTTGAGTTATAAGTTTTGGGACTTCACTATATGAAACATTAGTCATCATAAGTAACTAATTATTTATCATTATCTTTATGTAAAGTTCTATTAAGTGCCAGATATTTTACAGATATAGCATATAAAATCCCCAGTGGAAACCATTCAAATAATATTATTATTCACATTTAACATGTATGGCGATTGAGGTTCAGAAAAATACAATAATGATAAATAAATTGTAGATTGCTCTAATAGCACTCTGTCCTCTGGGAACAAGTACATGTAGGAGTACATGCAATTGATTTGGTTTCATACATGGTCTAAAAATGTTAATTGACATAGGACACCTATAATTACCACTCAAATATAAGGCTATTGAGATATTGCATCATGATTCTGATGAATAGCTTGTTTTGTTTCATTATATTTAGGTGGGAGAGGTCTAAAACTTGAGGTATGGAACAATAGTCGGCCAGTACATCTTGAGGAGATACTTGAATACAATGAAAAAACGCCAGGGTATATGGGTGCCAGTTGGGTAGATTCAGCTTCCTATGCATGGCCCATGGAACAAGACACATTTGTTGCACGCTTCAGTGGATTTTTGGTGGCTCCGGATTCTGATGTTTATAGATTCTACATCAAAGGTGATGACCGTTATGCCATTTATTTCAGCCAGAATGGACTTCCAGAAGATAAGGTAAATACTATTTGATATTATAAAAACAGTATGATGATCTTCATATGTATCTCACTTATTCTAAGTCAAAATCAATGAATATATTAAAGAATTTATGAGAAATGCTTTCATGTGATCAGTTTCTTTGCTATTTTATCACACGTTACAAACTTGTAGAAAACCCATAGCTTAAAAGAAAATTCTCATGTGTAAATTTTCATTTACTTTCATTTGAAGGTTGTTTTTATTATGGAAGAATTATAGCCACAATGTAGGAAACTGGAAAATACTGAAAATGTTTCACTAATATACATTTACTTGGTTATGAGATGGAAGTCTGTCTTTTTAACCTCAATTTTGTTTTTACATAAAGGATCATAATCCAATTTCAAGGTCATCTTTTGTCACATAGTATTAAGTACAAAATATGATAATCATTTTAATGAGTGAATAGTATGTTATTACATGAGCTCCCTCCTACTAATAAGTTAAAAACTTAATTCTGATTTTTTATGACCACAACTAATACTTTATTAGACATCTGTGTTCATTAGATAATTTTGTATTTTGTCATATAACCTCAGGATAGGAGGGGTTCAAAGGACAGTTTACAAGTGTGAAACTAACAGATCAAATCAAAAATCACATTTTTATAAGGCAAGATTTCTTTACAAATGGGTCTATAAAACTTTAAATTGATTTTTATAATTTATGAATTTCAGTTTAGCATAGCTTCTTGGCATGCTTACTGCAAAGATGACATCAATGGGAAGCCCAAAGTCCTCTCATTCTACTATGTAGAACCATTTAGCAATCTTCAGTATCTTTCAGGGCTACCTCTAAAGATACAATTTGGATCAAATCTTTGAAAGTTCTCCACAGAGCAAAAGAGTGATTAATAATAACACATTCTCGCAATATGTTTCCTCTTATTGTCCATTGCAGTGCTAGTTATGGAAAGCCATGATCTATGCAGTACACTCGGTATAATGGTGTTGGTGTTAGTGAAAGGTGGAATAATGATGTGAGCTTTCATAATTTTTAAAAAGTCCATGTTGTTGGGGATAACAGATCTTAGAAGAAAAGCATCAGGATTACAGTACTGATAAATATAATTAAATGTTAAAAATTGTACTTAAAAATTCTCCTTTTATTCTCTGTCTTTCTGGGATAAGGTGAGGATTGCATATCATTCTGCCAATGCCAACAGTTATTTTTCCAGTCCAACACAAAGATCAGATGATATTCATCTTCAGAAAGGAAAAGAGTAAGGTGTTTTTCTTGCCATAAGTGATTGTGTGGTATTTAAAGAATGTAAGCTTATATTTTAAAATCTTTTAATTTGTTTTGATTGGTAGACATGATAGTTAATTGCTTTAATTTATAATTGGTCATTCTTTATAATTTTATTAAAGTTAGTTTCTATATTTTTAAGAATGCTGACATTTAACTAGCCAGATAAATTTGAAATTTCATTTAACCCTGTTGCAGAAACTATAGTTTTGTGAAACTTACTTAATCCTGACTTTCATTCTTTTCTAGAATTTTCAGTCACTTTGATTATCTAGTTTCTCTGTTCCAACAGCTGAGCACCTGAATAGTGCTAGATAAAAATCACAGAATCCCATGAATTGGTGCCACTGTTAATATATATTTGTCATTCACTGATTTAAATTTGATAAATTTGATACAAGAACTATTAAAATAAAATACCTACTCACAAGGAACATGTAATTTAGTGTTGAAAGATCAAGTCCAGAAAGCAAATGATGGTATTATCCAAATAGCAGATAATCACATTCAAAAAGCCATTCAGGATTCCTAGAAAACAGGAAGATAAAAAAGATGATATATTCAAAATGGGTAAGTTCTATGGAGAACATCAAAAGATGTGTTGACATCATTTTTCATTTATTATTTATATCTGTTAGTTTTTAATTTTTTATTTGTTCTTTTGAGATATACATGACTGTAGAGTGTATTTTGACATATTATACATACATGGAGTATAACTTATTCTAATTAGAATCTCATTCTTGTGGTTGTACATGATGTAGAGTTTCACTGGTGGTGTATTCATGTATGAACATAGGAAAGTTATGTCAGATTCATAGCACTCTCTTTCCTATTCCCTATTACCCTCTCTTCCCTTCATTCCCCTTTTTCTAATCCACTGAACTTCTCTTCTTCTCCTCTCCTCCATTGCTATGTGTTAGAATCTGCATGTCCGAGACAACACTTGACCTTTGAATTTGGTGATTGGCTTATTTCATTTAGCATGATAGTCTCCAGATCCATCCATTTACCAGCAAAAAGTCATAAAATCATTCTTTTTATGGCCAAGTAGTATTCTGTTGTGTACGTATACCACATTTTCTTTATCCACTCATCTGTTGAAGGGCACCTAGGTTGGTTCCATAGCTTAGCTATTGTGAGTTGAGCTGCTATAAACATTGATGTAGCTGCATCGTGGTAGTATGCTTATTTTAACTCCTTTGAATATATAGTGAGGAATGGTATAACCAGATTAAATGGTGGCTCCATTCCTAGCTTTCTGAGGAGTCTCCATACTGCTTTCCAGAGTGCTTGCATCAATTTACAGTCCTACCAGTACTGTATGGATGTACCCTTTTCCCCACATTCTCACTAATATTTATTGTTTATTGTTGCCCTTCTGACTAGAGTGAGATGAAATCTCAGTGTAGTTTTAATTTGCATTTTTCTAATTGCTAGAGATGTTGAACAATTTTTCATGTTTGTTGACTCTATTTCTTCTGTGAAGTGCCTGTTTAGTTCCTTTGCCCATTTATTGATTGAGTTATTTGTTTTTTTGATGGTAAGCTTTTTGAGTTCTATATCCTATATCTATATATATATATTCTTATATCCTGGAGATTAATGCTCTATCTGAGGTGCAGGTGGCAGATTCTTTCCCATTCTGTAGGCTTGCTCTTCATGCTCTTGATTGTTTCCTTTGCTGTGAAGAAGCTTTTTAGTTTGATAATGCCTCATTTATTGATTGTTGATTTTACTTCTTGAGTTTTAGGTGTCTTGTTGAGGAAGTTGGTTCCTAAGCCAACATGATGGAGAGCTAAGCCTACACTTTCTTCTGGTAGGTTCACTGTTTCTGGTCTAATGCCTAAATGGTCGATTCACTGTGAGTTGAGTTTTGTGCAGGGTGAGAGATAGGGATTAAATTTTATTCTGCTACATATGGATTTCCAGTTTCCCCAGTACCATTTGTTGAAGAGGCTATCTTTTCTCCAATGTATGTTTTTGATGTCTTTATCTCATATGAGCTAACTGTATTTATGTGGATTTGTCTCTGTGTCTTCTATTCTGTTTCATTGATCTTCTTGCCTGTTTTGGTGCCAATACAATCCTATTTTTGTTACTGTACCTCCGTAGTATAATTTAAAATCTAGTATCGTGATGTCTCCTGCTTGACTTTTCTTGCTAAGGATTACTTTACCTATTCTGAGCCTTTTGTTTCTCCAAATAAATTTCATGACTAAATTACTATTTTTATATTTCTACAAAGAATATCATTGGATTAAATCTGGATAGTGCTTTTCGTAGAATGGCCATTTTGACAGTATTAATTCTGCCTATCTAAGAACATGGGAGATCTTTCCATCTTCTAAAGTCTTCTTCAATTTCTTTCTTCAGTGTTTCATAGTTTTCATTGTAGAGGTCTTTCATCTCTTTTGTTAGATTGATTCCCAAGTTTTGTTTTGTTTTTTGTTGTTGTTATTTTGAGGCTACTGTGAATGGGATAGTTTTCCTAATTTCTCTTTCAGCTGATTCATCATTGGTGTATAGGAATGCAATTGATTTGTGTCAATTTTATATCCTGCTACTTTTCTGAGTTTGTTTATGAATTCTAAAACTTTTCTGATGGAGTTTTTTGAGTATTCACTTTGATTATGTCATTAGTAAATAGGGATAGTTTGAGCTCTTCTTTTCCTATTCATATCCCTTTAATTTCTTTCTTTTGCCTTAATTGCTTAGGCTAGAGTCTCAGGACTATGTTGAATAGAAGTGGTGAAAGAGGGCATCCCTGTCTTGTTCTATTTTTAGAGGGAATGCTTTCATTTTTCTCTGTGTAGAATGATGTTGATCTTGAGTTTAACATATGTATCTGTTAGGTTTTACTGCATAGCAAATCACTTAAGACTGGAGGCTTCAAATAATAAATATCTATTATTTCACACAATTTTGTTATTGGCTGGGAAGTTCATTTGTTCCTGGACTGTTTAGTTTGGGATTGATGATCTAGGATGACCTCACTTCCCTTTGTACATCTCAGATGGCATGATTGGAACTGAGATATGTGGAACATTTCATCCTGCATGGTTTCTTATATTCCAGGAGCCTAACCCAGACTTGTCATGTTGGTAGATGGGTTTCAGCAATAAAGACAGCAATTACTATCACACTCACACACACACTTTTCAATACTCTGCTTTTGTCACATTTTCTTTTATCCCATTGACCAAAGCAAATGGCCAAACAGATTCAAGGGATGAAGAAATAGACTTCATTTTCTCAGAGTCAGTCCAAAGGCAGTTCATATTGCCAGTTCATTCTGCTCAGATAGGTATAATATTATCTAAGTGCATATCTTTTTGGTCAATTTTTAAAGTCTTTTTATTAGTGTGCATTATAGTTATTCATAATATTAGGGTTCATTTTGACGTAACTATACATTCATGGAATATAATTTGCTCCACTTCAGTCACTAGTACTTCCTCTTTTCTTTCTCTCCTCTTTTCCCCTATCCCCTTTCCTCTATTCTACTGGTCTTCCTTCTATTTATTTACAGTTTTTATAAATTGTTGCTTTATAGATATACATAAAGGTGTAATTCACTGGCATATATTCCATATATTCATATACCACATGGCATAATTTGGTCAATTTCATTTCTTCCTTTTCCTGTCCTCCTTCCTCCCTTTCTATCTTCTTTTTTTACTTTCATGATGTCCCTTCTATTTTCATGTGATTTCCTCCCACACACACTTTTTTCCCTTTATTTTGCTCTAGCTTCTGCATATGAGATAAAACATTCAATTTTTGACCTTTTGAGTATGGTGTATTTCACTTAAAATGATGTTCTCCAGTTCCATTGACTTTCCAGCAAATGCCATCATTTCATTCCTCTTTATGGCTGGGTAAAACTTCATTGTGTATATATACCACATTTTCTTTATTCATTCATCTGTTGATGGGTACCTGGGCTGGTTCCATAACTTGGGTATTGTGAATTGTGTTTCTATAAACATGGATAAGTCTGTATTACTATAGTATGCACATTTTCATGTTTTTGTTTACTAATTTTAGTTCTGAAGGATAAAAACCAAGGAGTGGGATAGGTGGTTCCAAGGTGTGGTTCCATTCCTACTCTTTTGAGTAATCTCCATACTGCTTTTCATAGTGGTTGTGCTAATTTGCAATCCTACCAACAAGGTATGAGTGTACGTTTTCCCCCACATCCTTGCCAGAATTTATTATTAGTTGTATTCTTGATCATTGCCAATCTAATTGGAGTGAGGTAAAAATCTCAATGTAGTTTTGATTTGCATTTCCCTAGTTGTTTGGGATATTGAACATTTTTCATATTTGTTTTGCATTCATATTTCTTCTTTTGAGAGGTGTCTGTTTAGTTTTTTATTGTGCTTTGAGTGCTATCTCAGTTACTAATTTTAAAAACTTTAAATCCATAAGATTCTCTTAGTATGTGTTATTCATTTGAAGAAAGAAAATAGGTGTTATGAGACTTTTGTGAAGATTAAATAATGTCTACAAAGTGCTTAGTTTATTGCTTAGTGTTTATTTATTAAAGTAAGAATGCAGGATTTAATGCTTTCTTTAAGTCTGCTCCTTAATTAGTCCTGGATACCTGGATTCTGAAGAGCTGGTGTACAGGTTCCTAAGGCAGCCAAGATCCTAATGTAATTCCTCCAATACCAGTTCTATGGGGGGTAGCATCTAGGGCTCCATCATCCTAGACGTAAGATAAATGTCCCTCATTCAGCCTCCCACAAACTGTGGACATTTATTCTTCATATACAAGAAGATCTGTTGGATGATGTGATCTGGTAATAGTGACATTTACAGAGATGTAGATGAGGACACAGCAGTTTTGCACTCATCTCTAACATCTGGTCAGTTAATGCCTTATCCTGAATAGAATTAGACAATGGGTGGGAGTTCTCAGGAATCAAGAATTCCGAAGGTAAGGTGTGAATCCCACCCATCTTGTTAGAGGGCTTTAATCAGTCTAACCAGTCAAAATTTCCTGAAGCACTTTTTTATTCCCAAAGATACAAATGGAGCTAACTTTCAGAAATTTGAGAGTGGGACTGGGACATTCAGCTTAGAGGGAGGAAAGGTTTTATGGGTTTATAGTTTCAGAAGTTGCTAGGCACTGTTATTTGGGAATGTGGTGGCATAGTACATTATGTCAGGGAGTGCATGGAAGAGAAAGCCTGTTCACCTCATGGCTTATATATATATGTATATATGAGAGTTGCATATATTCTTCATGGGCATGCCACTAGGTCTCACATCCTATAGATCCTACCATCTCCAATAGTGTCACAAGCTGGTGACAAAGTCTTTAACATGTGGACGTTTTAGGAGATATTTGAATTGAAGTCATATTTGCAAAGGCTTTCATCCTTAAACTTAGTTACAAAATATATGATATGTCTAAGCCTGCTTGTTATTTTCTTGATCGTATAAAAATATTTACCTTCTGTATGTCCTCTCTATTGTATTCCAGATAATTATTATCATATTCTACAGTGATATTCTGTTTAAGGTCCTTGAGGATAGGAGACAGTATCTTCTTCAAAAAATATTCATTGACTAATCTAAAAGAATTGGTCATGAATGGGAACAACTCTATACTAATGCACATATCTTACATAATTCATTATATTTTAACAAATTACTATGAAACTTTTAATATTTTAATATTAAATATATAAGTGTGGCTTCTATGTAATATAAATATTATAATAGAATTTATAGATGTTGATGTTTTATTCATTGAAAAAAATTTTATGACTAGTATTCTTGGGGAAAATATAATATTCATTAGTTATTTTAATATAGTTTTAATATAATATTCATTAGTTATTTTATTTTCCAGATATTATATTGAAATCTTGCTGCAGGAGTATAGATTGAGTGCTTTTGTTGATGTTGGACTATACCAGTTTAGAAATATCTATACTGAACAACAAACAGGAGATGCAATAAATGAAGAACAAGTTATCAAATCCCAGTCGAAAATCATACAGGAAGTACAGGTTTGCTGTGATAATAGATCCACTTTATCAAAAATAAATTCTCAGGGCTGGGGGTGGTAGACTGCTTGCCTAGTGCACAAGTCCCTGGATTCAATCATCAACACCACAAAATATATGAAAATATCCAAAGACAGAGGCTCCATTTGCTTATTAATTTCAAGAGGTAAGGTGCTGTTTTATTGGAAGTGCAATTATCAACAATTGCTGAGCTGTGGCTTGGAATATCTCTATTATAAAACCCACTTTTAAATAGTCTATAATATCATTTACTCATTTGCAGTAAAGTGGAGCAATAAAGAGGCATTAAATAGCTGAATTATGATACTTTCAGAGTGTATTTTTTCATATATTAAAGATTTGGTTTTTTTCAAATTGGAAAATAGGTTATAACATTGGAAGACTGGGAGACAACTAATTCAACTAATGAAGTCCAGAAGATCACAGTAACCAGCCCATGTGTGGGAGCTAATTCATGTTCATTTCACCAATACAGATTGATCTATAACATGGAAAAAACTAGTAAGTTGTAAATAATAAGGGATGTTGGTTTTTTTTACATATAGGTGTACTATTTGCCCTAGTCCTGTGCTAATGTTTAAAAAATACAGTTTTAATGATATACTAGACAAAGGAGAAAAATAAATTATGAAGAAAAGCTTTCAGATTGGGATAGAAAATGACATCAATATAAACAACTTTATAGCATATACCATCATTTTTATAAGGGTAATTATAAATGTGTATATCTATATGAATATAAGGATTTTATGTATCTATGACTCACTGGTGTAAATTCAGAAAATAAAAATTAAATTCATCCTTACAAGGAAATAAACATGTCTTTCAATTTCCCAAATTAAGTGATATACTTATGATACACTAATTTGTTGGCTGATAATAACAGATTTCTATGTTTGATAATAAATTCTGAAAAATTTTTTTCCATTTTTGTTAGTTATTTCAACTGATAAATATTTGAGTCCTTACTGTTTGCAAAATACATACTTATTTTTATGGAAATATTAAAATAGTAAAATATGATTCTTGATCTCAAAAACAACAAACCAATTAAAAAGTCAATACTATTGAACTTGAATCAGTTTCAGAGTTTAATATCTCTAAGTGATAACTTATATGGTATAGATTATGGCTGCTTTAAAAAAAGTACAAAGCACATTTTGTAAGCCCAAAAGATTTAAATTCATCTACTCTTTTTTTTTTTTTTAATTCATCCAAAAGTCTTGCTACCTGCTGATGCTTCTGGCTTCCTAATGCAATCAGCTTTGAATGACCTCTGGTCTATAAAACCAGATACAGTTCAAGTAATAAGAACAAGGAATCTCCAGAGCTTTATCTACACGATAACCTTTTTATCAACTAGAGGTAAGCTTGTATTTCATTTTGTGCTTCTCCAGGAACCAAATTGGCTTCCTGTGGAACTCTACTGTGAAAGGTAAAAATTCCATAAATGATAGAGGAAAATAGATTCATAGCCTTGATCAATGGCAGGAGAAATGAAAATTAAATGGTATATTTTTATGTACTAATTTAAATTTTATTTTATTTCAAGAAATATACAGCTCCAATACAGGAGAAATGCACTGTATGCACTGTATGCACTTCAAATGCACTCATCGCTTTAAAACACTTTTTACAATCAGAGAAAATATTAATCCTGAAAATGAAATTTAAGTAAATCTATAGCATTCAGGAGACATTAGTCTGATCAAATTTTGCCTGAAGAAAGGATTATGTGGTCTAATTCACAAGGGCAACATTTCATACCAGACTCCTTGAAGATTGACAGAACTTATTAGAATATTAACATTCTTGAGGAGTCCTGCTGTTAAAGAAAAATCAATTCACCTGTGTTTAATGCAAAATTATTTGATCTCTTGACCTTTTAAAAATATTTTCAAGTAATAGCTTTTAACTTCATATTAATGTTTTATACATGACATTTTTGACAATATTAATGTAGAAATTCTGTCTTCAATTAAAGTTAGTAAACAATTTGGCTGTTTGGTATATCTAGGCCTATAAAGTAGGTCCCTGAGGTGTGTATGTGTGTGTGTTTTTCCAGTTCATGAAAGTAGAATGTTACCTCAATGTTTATGTCTTATTTTTTGAAATTGTCAATTTGATTGTTGAATGGAAGATGAAGAATTTTGTTTAATATGAATTGAAGCTCCAAAAATTTCAAAAAGTTAGTTGTTCAAAATACTATATAAACAAAGATATAGCTATCTTTATTGATCTATCTATAGATCAGAGAGAAATTTTTTTTTTTTGGTACTGGGGATTGAACTCAGGGGTACTCGAGCACTGAGCCACATCCCCAGCCCTATTTTGTGTTTTATGTAGAGACAGGGTCTCATTGAGTTGCTTAGGGCCTCGCCGTTCCTGAGGCTGGCTTTGAACTCATGATTCTCCTGTCTCAGCCTCCCAAAGTGCTGGGATTACATTATTAAAATAATGGTATCAGTGAGAACTAAAATAATTTTTTGAAATATCCTTCTGCCCATTGATTTTTACTGAAGGTCCCCAGTTGTATCCTTCTTGTATAATATTTCTTTTTAAGTCATAGAAAGAGAACTTTAGTAGACAATACTTCACTATTGTACTATTTCTGCTATGAATAAACCTACTCAAATCAAGGATCTTCTTCTTTTTTATTCCATTCATCCTTATTTCATATTAATGGGACTCCAAATTAAAAACAATTTGGAGAGGTGTCCATCTCGCGTTCTGGCAGGAGCGGCTCACGGGAGCTTCTGCCCGTACTCAAGATGGCGGCGCCGGGCGAACCTGTCTTATGACCCAGACACAGAGGTGTAAGGCTCATGGCAGCGTCCGAGGAGTCGCCCCGGGAGGACGGAGAGGAGGAAGAGGAAGAGGCAGAACAGTTTGTTCTGGTCGAATTATCCGGAATCATCGATTCAGACTTTCTCTCAAAATGTGAAAATAAATGCAAGATTTTGGGAATCGACACTGAAAGGCCTATCCTGCAGTTGGATAGCTATGTCTTTGCTGGGGAGTATGAAGATACTCTTGGAACCTGTGTTATATTTGAAGAAAATGTTGAACATGTGGATGCAGAAGGCAGTGATAAAACAGTGCTAAAATACAAATGCCATACAATGAAGAAACTCAGCATGACAAGAACTCTTCTGACAGAAAAGAAGGAGGGAGAAGAAAAC
>PVHX01000214.1:30684-66913 GCA_004024805.1 Geosciurus inauris
CAGGTCCTCTTGTTGATATCCCTTCTGAGATGGAAGGATCTGTTTTTATGGAAACTCAAGATGCAGCCTTAGAAATCACTCCTAGATGAAATGATTTTCATATTGTTTTTGTTGGCTATACATTTCCAGTTGTAGCATAACAATATTCCAGAATCATTCAGGAGCAGACATAAATTAAATTTTTTAAATATGGTTTAAAAAAAAAATAAAAATAAAAATAAAAACAATTTGGTCATATTTGAATGTCTGTTATAGATATTTGGTATGTTACTAATTAACTCTTAAAATTGTTCTGTACTTTATTACAGGAGACTTTGATCTGCTTGGTTATGAAGTACATGAAGGGAATAATCTCACAGTGGATATTACAGAACAAACCAAAGGGAAACCCAGTTTGGAGACATTCACACTGAACTGGGATGGGATTGCCTCTGTCCCTCTTACTCCAGGTTCATCAGAAGTTGAAGTATGCTCCAGTTATGTTCCTACCATGCATTTTCCCAGCACCTTCTGTTGGTGTTCACTGAACATTTATAGACAAAAGAGAAAGAGACATTACTTCCAAAATTTACACAAATCATTTAGCATTTGATCAGATTACTAGATTTATATATCATGAACATTTTTGTCTAAAAGGGGACATAGAAACAAGCGAGCACAACACTGCCCCCTTTTCCTGGACAAAGTGTCTCAGAATTATTAGAATCTTGTTTTGCTTTCGAGTACAGGCTCTCTGTCCCTTTGCCCATGCCAGCATTCATCTTCATCCAAAATCCAATTAGTCATCATGTAAAACTCAGAAAATCCTTGAGAGATGTAATATAGTAAAAAATTTAATGTTAAACTTTAAATCTCTTATTATTTTATTACATAGAAAATCATCTAAATGTCAATTTTCTCTAAAGAAATGTTTAAGCAGTAGTATGTATTCTCCTACTTAGCATGGTGGGTTGGAGCCAACCCATAGTGAGGAGAGAAGGGAAGAGACATCACAACAGAGGGAAGAAAAAGGGAGTTCTTGGGTCTGTGTCAACAGGACTTAACATGTCTGCATGTGAGGCAGCTCTTCTTAGAGAAAGAATGCAGTGGATACTGAATTTTGACAGCTACCTTCCTGTGTTTAAATCATAATTTGTTTGATTATTAGATATTATACATTATCTATAGCACCTAATCCTTTGTTGTTGTTGTTGTTGGTGGTGGTGGTGGTGGTGTGTGTGTGTGTGTGTGTGTGTGTGTGCTGGGCGTCAGGCCCAGGGCCCCACTCATGGTTAGGCAAGCACTATACCACTGAGCCACATCTCCAGCCTCGAGTCCTGAATTCTCTCTCTTTTTTTTTTGGTATTAGAGATTGAACCCAAGGGTGCTTAACCACTGAACAACACCTCCAGTCCATTTTTATTTTTTATTTTGAGACAGGTTTGTCTGAGTTGCTTAGGGCCTCACTAAGTTGCGGAAGCTGGTCTCAAATTTGTAATTCTCTTGCCTCAGCCTCCCAAGTCGCTGACGTCATAGGCGAGCACCACCCTGCCTGGCTCAGGCCCTTATTTCTATACAATAAGTATTTCTATGCTTTGCCAGATAAATAGATGTAGAAATAATAGAGGACTCTTAAATGTACCAATTCCTTTATATTCTAGTATTATTTATTATTTTTAGATAATTTTAAATACAGGCTTATAGTACATGTGTCTCTTATTTTGAAAAATGGATTACATTGGAGTATGTAGCTTTTGTGAGTTAATTGTGAGATATTTGGGGAAGTCTTTTATTTAGAATCTGTTTAATTATTAATTGATTTAAGTTTTCTTCCTTGCTGTCTTTAAGACATATTTGACTTATAATTATGCTAATAGTAGCCAGTTGGATATAACTATTTTATTCTAAAATAAAACTTATGAAAAATTATTGGACACTAAAATGACACATTAACTTAAAATTATTTTGATAATTATCTAATCATTATGGTTAACATGGGAATTATAAAAATATTGTTAGAACTAATTAGTAGAATTAATAGAATTACTGATGTTCTAAGAATTCATGAAAAAGTAGTTATTATAGCACATATTGTTAATTTAGTTTCAGGTAGCAGTGGAAGAAATGGTTAGCACTAAGTGTCCACCACAAATTGCACATTTTGAAGAAGGATTTGTTGTGAAATACTTCAGAGACTATGAAACTGATTTTGACCTGGTATGGAATGTTTAATTAACCTTGAAATTGATCAAATAAGAATTCATATAAATATTTAGGATTTTATTATTTCATTTTTCAAGTAGCATTGATTTTGTAACTATTCAAAGTCAAATTGTAAAAACAATTTTGTTATAGATTTATTGGTAAGGCCTGTTCTAGCATCTTCTCACATCATAAAATAATTCATTTGTGAAAGCTTCATTTCCACCACACATAAATTTACTTAATCAACAGAAAGTGAGCAAAATCAGCAAGTCAGATAGATATGCACTTGTTCTAAATGAGTATTTTAAGAATAAGAAATGTATAGTCTAATTACTTAATTTATAACACCTAGAAGTAACTGTGAATTCTTAAAACTATATATCATATTATACTTTGCAAGAACAGATTTATTAGTTAGGAAAACCTTTTCATTTAATGGACCTCTTCAACTTAATAAACCCATGTGTGTCTGAATGTGGTACTTGCAGCCATGAGGACTGCACAAGCAAATAACATTCAGTCTTTTCCTGCTGCATCTCCCATAACCATCCCAGCACTCATTTCTTTACTAAACCCAACCTTACCTACCTACATTTTCCAACACCAGGCTCTCTGCCCCTGCTTTTTATACATATTTTACCCTCCTTCTGAAGCCCCTGGCTCTTTTTTCCATTTGAACAACTCCTCATGACTTTGGTCTTAATTCATTTGTTACTTGCTCTGAGTCAGTTTCTTGATCCTTTTATGTGGGTGTGATGCCTCTGTTCATCCTTCATTGTATAATCCTTGAGTACTTTGTTCTAAACCAATGGCTCTTGTATATAAGTATATTGTTCTTCATCACTTAAATTTTGAAGATTAAAAAAAAAACAAAAACAAACAATAACCTGCCATATAGTAAACACTGAATACACAATCATGAAAGGAATGAATAAATAGCCTTAACCAGCTCATAATATAAGGAAGATAGGACTTGGGAAATAATCAAATACAGGTACAAGGATTTAATGGTTATGGATCAGAAGGGGAGCTTTAGAAATTCCAGGAAAGATGAGAATATTTCAAGTTAGAATCATTTGAGAAATCGTATTGAAACTTATTGTTTGGGGATGATGGGAGAAAAGCAAGAAATAAATCATGTTTTTGAAAAGTTACTGTTTTTGTAGGAACGTATTAATAGAGGGCAGAAGACAGCTGAAACTGATGCTTACTGTGGTCGTTATTCCCTGAAAAACCCAGCTGTTGTTTTTGATTCGACAGATGTTAAACCAAACAGATTACCATATGGAGACATTTTATTATTTCCTTATAATCAGGTATGCTCAACAAAATGATATGCTAATTGAATCTGAAAAATACCTTGGTAATAAAATTTCATGAAATTTTAAGACAAGGAAAAGTAGTGCTTGTCATACGAAATCATGTCATGTTGAACAGGCGCTGTGGTTCACATTCTGGGCGCCTTAGAGATTCCTATTCTGGCAATTCTAAAAGGAAAAAGGTTATGTGTGTGTGTGTGTGTATGCGTGTCTATGTGTGTGTGTATCATCATGTACTGTGTATTCTGCTTTATCTCATAATTTTAGGAGACATGATTTTTGCACAGTTTGAATACTAACATAATTAAAATGTGTAACATCCTCCATTTTTCTTCATTAATTAGAAAGAAACAAAATGGATGGAAGATTTTATAAACAAAGAAGTGGAGTCAAAGTGATCTAATAACTAATGATTAATTCTTTATTATTTTCTTAGATATGACTTCTTTTAAAAATGAAAACAGTTCACTCCCTATGGAGGTGAGCTATCTACTAACTAAACTGTTCACTAAAATCAAAAGTCATTGCACGTGAAGAGAGAAGAGGTAAATTATCAGGTAGATTAATCAGGATATGAATGCATTTTAGTCTTAAGAGGATTATAACGGATTATAGGCTGACCTTTAGTGTTTAGTTGGGGAAACATGAAAGAAAATCATGAATTAAAGAGATGGCCATTTTAGTGTGGATATTTTGAAACTACTAAACATAACTTTTTGCTTTCTCTTGTTTTAAAATTCTCAAATGTAGCAAAAAAGTCCAGGATTCTCAATTTTTAAAATACCTGGCATGCTTAAGGAGTTTTGGACCATTAAAACAAGTTTTTAGTTCCTATTTTACATTCATCTCTATCTCTTAATATTAAAATGCATTCATATCCTGATTAATCTACCTGAATATTTACTTCTCTTCTCTCTTCATGTGCAATGACTTTTGACTTTAATGAACAGTTTAGTTAGTAGATAGCTCACCTCCACAGAGAGTGAACTGTTTTCATTTTTAAAAGAAGTCATATCTGAGAAAACAATAAAGAATTAATCATTAGTTATTAGATCACTTTGACTCCACTTCTTTGTTTATAAAATATTCCCCAATTATTCTCCTACAGCTAACTGGCCGAAATTAATCATCCCTTTCTCTGTATTCCTTTTTCCATGTTGTACATGTGGAAAAGGTCCAACAAATATTTATTTAATTGAATTGAGTGAATTGTTACAAAACAATTTAATGAGAAGATAGTATTGCTGACTTCTTGCCATATTTTTCATATAGTTATGTTTAGCCTACAAGGGATTCCTGGAAAATTATATTGGTCTAAAATTTCAGTACCAAGACAATGGCAAGATTATCAGAAGTGCTGATACACAATTTACATATAACTTTGCTTATGGAAACAAGTAAGTTGTACTTTGAATTTGAAAACTTAAGTTATTACTATAGTATATGTTTATATGTTTTTACAAAGACAAACTCCTTTCTTGTTTTGTTTTGTTTGGAGGGAGGGGAAATCATGTGCACGTGGATTTAACTTAAAATATTTCTAGTCTGTACATGTGCTTCCTAACAGAAACAGATGCGTCAGAAAGAAATATATAGATTATGAAAATGAAAAGTGGCCTAGTATTGTCGTCGTCATCATCATCATCATATATGACCATCTGAAAAACAAAATCCTGTCATGGTGGCACATGCCTATAATCCTAGTAACTCTGGAGATGGAGGAAGGAGGATTGCAAGTTCCAGACTAGCATTAGCAATTTAGCAAAACCCTGTCTCAAAATTTTAAAAAGGGCTGGGGATATAGTGCAGTGGTAAAGAACCCTCATCAATCTCCAGTAATAAAATGATACAAAACAATAGTAAACTTTAGAATTTAAAGAAATGTTCAATCCACTTATGTTCTCAGCTACTGGAAGACGGTAGAAAGAGATTAGCTTATCAGAATTTTCTTACTGAACTTCAATCATGGGGGGAAAAAGTGATTGCTACGTGTAGTAGAGAAAATAGAATGTTTTGATGAATATACAAGATAAACAGAGAAAAGATATTTTGCAGTGATGCTTGCTTGGCCAAAAGTTAAACATGTAGAAATGCAAATAAGGAATTATAAAGGAAGTGTCTGAATGAGCCTAGACAATGCTTTTCAATGACCACAATTGTCATACACTCAAGCACAGTTATTCTGTATAATTATGCTTTAAGTTTTAAAAATTGTTATAGCTTGTAATTAATGTAAATCCTGACTATATTTCTGTATGAAATGTATGCAAAAAATCCACTTATAGTAGAAATAACAATGAAGACACACACACTTTCTATTTTACCAAATACTTCCCATAAATTTTAGACATGTTAATTGAAGTATTCACTCTTTCAAAGTGCACAGTTCTATGAGTTTAAACAAATGTATACACTCATGTAACTATCACTCCAAGAAGATATAGAACATTTTCTTTCCCCAACTTTAAAAGGAATTGTTTCTTTCACATAAAATTTATGTCACAAAAGTAACCATGATATGATTCCCATATCTTGAAAAGACTTCTTTTTTGATAATAGGTATATCAAAATCTTTATTTAGTATAGATCTGTACAATTTGTATCATTCCTTAAAATTCACTGAAATATATTGGACTGAAAAGAGAACCTTGTTTGTTAAAGGTTTTAAAAACTATTTTAGATAGGTTTACTATGAACTGGGAAAGGGGTAGAATGGAGATGAGGAGGATGGGGCCCTGGAGTGCTTCAATGATATTAGGTCTCTGGGCTCCATTAGAAGGAACAAGATGCATTCACTGGGCACAGGAATGGCACTCGGTAAATGGCTAGGATCACATAGGAGCCAGCCAAAGCCATTAGGACCAGATACATGTGCCCTTAGTTACAGCCCCGCTTGTGTTCCAACTGAGCTTAAAAAGCCTATATTTTTAAAAGAAGCTTTGCCAGTTTATAGCCATCCATCATGTTAAGGAAAGAAAGTCATCATCTGTTTGTTTTAGTTTTCAATAAAACACCATATATGATGTATATATTGTTGGCATCATATCCTGAGTGTTTGGACATACTGCCCTTCAGAAGCTCTGATTAATGTATACACTGAGCATAACTGTAGATAAAATTTAAATACAGTTGTCCAAATCTTTTTATCCATGAGAGAAGAAGCCATAGTTAAAATGTAGGTATCAAGTCCATCTGTTAGAGTGAAAAATCTTTAATAAGGACAGTAAGAATTTCAAAGAATTATTCAGGAGGTACATAAATCCTAACACTACTGTTCCTTGGGTTCTAGAACTAAACATTAAAAAGACAATTTTTGCCTTGCCCCAGGAAAAAAATCTATACATATTCCCATAGGATGTAAAAAAAGAAAAATACTTGTTACATAAATACAGAAAGTTCACCAGATATTGAAGTTGGGTAGAACCTGAAATGGTAGAACTTGCCCAAGAAGAGAGGGCCCTGCATGAGCCCCTTACATGATGTGGTCAGTGTTTGCACAAAGCTACAGGAAGCTGTTTACTGAGAAAGGTGCAGGATACTCTTAAGTTGTGTTTTCTCATGAAAACTTAAAATAAACCATCAAATATAATTCCCTCCCCTCTACCCCTGGAACAAAAAAAGGACATCTTTTTCAATAAATGTATAAGAAAGGTTTTTTGTTTGGTTGGTTTTTTTATGTAGAGACAGGTTCTCCCTGAGTTGCTTAGTGCCTTGCCATTGCTGAGGCTGGCTATGAGCTTGTGATTCTCCTGTCTTAGCCTCCTAAAGTGCTAGGATTACAGGCGTGCACCACCGCGCCTGGCTAAGAAAGGTCTTTTTTAAGATATCCAAATTTAGTCCCCAAATTACATGTGGTTAAACAGCCTGTGGCTCTTTTGCATGCTTTGGGCATTTTTTATACATTTGTCTGAGAGGAGGGGGCGAGGAGAGAGGGAGAGAGAATGAGAATATTATTGAAAAAGGTGTTGATCCCTCAGTACACAAGTACATGCTTTTGAGGCCACTTCACAGTTTAATCCACTGTATAAACTGGGACCAATGTTGGCTCCTGGAATGAATGAAATGAGAGGGGATGCTTTTGCAATTCCACAGGTTAAATTTTAACTCAGGAGATGCTGTAACTGCCCTCTGACAGTAATCACTGAAAAGCAATGCCAAAGGTGGGGTAGCTGACAAGGAACATTAGAAGTCCACAGGTAAAACATCGTATAACACTACTTCATGACTAACATGTTTCAGATCATAAGAAGTCCCATGGTGGATCATTGTGAAACCGGAGTCCTTGAAGGGATAACTGATGACATGTTTTGCTACAATCCTCTGTATGCTCTAATTGAACAATGACATCACAATTTTAGTTTCGATGCCCACCACCTATATACATTTTACCACTCCACTGCAGTGAGACTTTGAAAGACTTTACAGATCTTATTCTTTCATGTTAGTCAGGCTGTCACTTACAATGTCAAATAAATAGGTCCCTCCTTTTAGCCTGCAATTTATCTTCTCTGCAATCATTTGAAAATATACTACATTTGATGGAACTAATGTATTTTTTTTTTGCCTTAAGTGTCACAAACCTTTAAACAGTAATATCATGATTTTTGAAAAGTGTAGAGTTCTTTCATTAATGCTATTGCCAGTCAAGGTAAAACCTCTCCTGCTCCTTAATGGGTATTTCTAGATCTGCTTTTAGGTAGGTCAGACAATCCACCTACATTCAGTAAATGTATTATTGTAATTTTTTTCCTACACATTATTAATGCTGAAAGTGCCGTTTTCCCCAAGAGTCATTCTATAACTTTCCAAAAACTGTGATGCTTGCTGTTTTAAATCAAGTTTCAAAAAATTTTTAAAAAGTAGGCTACTTTTCTTTTTTTAAAATGGAGTTATCTAGCCACAAGGCACAATGTGCAGTCACATACATTTTAATATCCTTTGTAGTCTCCTTTTCTCTTATGAAGGATCCTTCTTCAGTATATCATACTTTCTAAGTACTAATTTTTAAAACTTCAGAATTCTAAAATTAGTTGTAGAATTCTTACTAAGAGGCCCTAAGCACTTGTGTTAGTCTGCTTTGAGTTACTCTGACAAAATGTCTGAAAAAAAAAAAAAAAAACCAAGTTGAAGGAGGAAAGATTTGTTTTGATTTATGGTTTCAATCCATAGTCAGCTGGCTCCATTGCTTTGGGCATGAGATGAAGCAGAACATTATGGCAGAGGTTGTGGCAGAGGAAAGCTACTTACCTATTGGCTGCCAGGGAGGAGAGAGAGAGAGAGCATGCAAAGGATAAAATACAGTCCCCAGGGACATGCCCCCAAGGACCTATTCCTTTCAACAAGGTCCCACCACCTCCCAATAGTTCATTCAGTTGTGAATCTCTCAGTGGATTAATCTGTTGATGAGGTCAGAGCCCTCATGATCCCATTACTACCCGGAAGCCCCACCTCTGAATACTGCCACCCTGGGGACCAAGCCTTCAACACATGAGCCTTTAGGGGACATTTCATAATCAAACCACAACAGTACTTTTTTTTTTTTTTAATTTAAAGAGCACTATAACAATGTAGGTCTATACATAGTTTTCTAAAACTTGTATGTACAGTTTAGGTTTTGATGCACTAGAGGTGGATCTCGTAAGTTTATGAACCAAACACACAAAATTAGAATAGAAATATTTTAAAATTTAAATAGCACTATAACTGTATATAGCACTATGTATATAATTTTCTAAAACTTGTAGGTACAGTTTAAGTTTTGATGTACTAGAGGTAGAGCTCATAAGTTTATGAACCACACACACACAAAAAATGAGAATAGAAGGTGCCTGAATAGAGCAGTTAATAAGTTGAGTCAGTTAATAATTACAGTGGTACCTTATGCAAAGATTATTGTTGAGCTATATTTAATTATTTGGATACAAATAATTATTTACAAACTTTCTTAGCTGAATTGCTTTGTTGTAATTTATGGGATTTCAGTGAAATCAGTATTTAATGAAAAATCTGCATTTATCTTATATATTTAAAAGATTCTGTGAAACTATTTATACCTCTGAATAGCTTGGAACCTTTTTGTCAGTTAAAATAATGGATAGTGCTACTCCAGTGAGCTCTTCTGGAAGTACTGTCAAGTTTGTTTTTCTTCTTAACCCTGGACTGAATTTACTGTTCTATCTGACATTTTTAACTAAAATAGTTGACTCTGTTCTGTGTCTTGTTTTTTGTTAAAGTTGTCTATACCAAGGTGTGCCCTTTCCCTACTGTTCACAGAATGTTATTTTATATCCCTGTAACTATTACCCAGGCTTACAAATAAAAGAAAATCTATAGTTGTTTGTAACATTATATGTTTTACTACCAATGTAAGCTTCTGCCTGAAACTCCTTGTTTTGCCTACGTTTCTGTGCTGAGTTTGTTTGATGGACATCTTGGAAAAGGGGCTTTTACGCTTTAAAATTTTTACTCTTTAAAAAGTTTAATGTCATTTGCAATGTATTTTTATTACTAATTTACACACTGATTTAATTATTTCAGCTGGACTTACACTTGCATAGATCTTCTGGGTCTCATACGAACCAAATATGATGGAACAGATTTTTCTCTTCAAAGAATTAGTTTGCAGAAAGCATCAGAATCACAGTTCTTCTATGTGGATGTAGTATACATTGGACAGACATCTACAATCTCAACTTTGGATGGTATGTTCTATCATTTTATATCTACTGTTGTCTTATAACTGTGTCATATAATAAAATTCTACCATGGATATCTATTTTTATGTTCTGCATAGACAGGAATATTAATCTTTAAATGTTCGCGATTCATTCTTTTACTTCAGTAATATTATGATTTAGGGGCCGAGGGTGTTGTTCAATAGTGGAGTTCTTTCTTTTTTTTTTTTTTTTAAATATTTTTTTAGTTGTAGATGGACACAATGTCTTTATTTTATTGCTTTGCATGTGGTGCTGAGGATCGAACCCGGGGCCTCACGCATGTGAGGCAAGCACTCTACCCCGAGCCACAATCCCAGCCCCAGTGGAGTTCTTTCTTTACATGCATAAGGCCCTGGGTTTGAACCTTAGCACCACAAAAATATAAAATGAAATGAAATAAAATAAATAGTATTATGATTTAACTTTATTTTTAATGGAAAGGGCAAGGTAATTTGTCCTTTTATAAGAATAAACTCATTCTTAATATAAACTTTTTCATTATACCAAGATTAGCAGTATAATCCTGGATTTTGTTAATAAATATACTTTCTCATTAAAGCAAGAATTTGTTTTATAGTTCTGATTTTGCTTATCAAAAAATAAACCATGGCAAACATTTTCATTTTGTTTTATCTTTGAGAAACCAACTATCAGGAGGATTAGCCATTACTAAAATTCACCTATTGACACTGACGTTATTAGCTAAAAATGAAAAACTTATTTTTGATAGTCTTAACCTTGTATACCCAATCATGTTATTAGACTTATAAATATGAGATATGGTAATAAAAAATAAAAACAACACTACAATGCATTTCCCATTCACTTTGTTTACTTATATTCTTTAGAAATACCAAAAAGAAGACTTCCAGCATTAGCAAATAAAGGAATATTTTTAAAGCACTTTCAGGTGAATCAGAGCAAAATAAATGGATCTACTATAACAATCCAATATTCTATTACCATGACTTCTTATAATTGCAGTCATAATATACCCATGATGGCTGTGAGCTTTGGACAGGTAAGCCTAGAATTTTATAAGTTACTATTTTCAACTTAATGATCATTTCTTTTCATGTAGTTAATTTTTAAAAATTTTTGAAAATTTCTCATATTTAGATTGAATACTTCTTAATAAGGCAATTATTTTAAAGATAAATGATTTATAAACTTGTTTTACTTGAGCAAGAACATTGACTTTAAGCCTGAAAAAATCTTTAAGAAATATTCTTGGGTAAAGAAAACAGGGTACATATCCTTAAGAAACAAAGTTAGTAATATTGAAGTAGAATTTTCCTGTTGAAAGTTGTGATCACTTCCATAATTTCAAAATAATTTGCATAAGCTTTGAACTGCTTGAATTATTTACAAGATCAGTATTAAATACTACAAATGTGATAAGCATTTTAAAATTTAATTTCCTGTAAAAATACATGATAAGTTAATATTATTTCCTACAACCAATTAAAAACAATAAGCTCAAGATTAAAGTTTAAATAACTAACTCTTGTAATTACAGAGCCACAGAAAACTAACTTATCAACTTTATCATTCAAGATAATGAAAAACTATCAATATTCCCAAAAATTGCCTTTACCCCATCCTGGATCAATGTTTTAGTCTTAATAGCTTAAAGATAAATGTCTTGTAAACGTTTTCTAGTGTTTTACTCTTAGCTCTATTATAAAATGTGCTAACTCGGAGCTTTGTGTTCTCAAACATCTATGTCAACAGTCTCCTGTTTTTCCAGATTCTCCATTTAACTGATAGTTGGTAATTGTAATGTCTAGCTTTAGCTATTTATTGATGTTTTAATTGAAGAATATGGGATTTAATTTTTTGTGTTCTTTTTAAAAATATAGAAATGAAAGATAAATGTAGTAATGTGCACATACATTTAATGTCCAGATCCATGAATTGTTTTAAAAACTTTAACTTTGATATAATTGTTGAGTTATATTCAGTTGTAAGAAATAATATAAAGTTCTACCTATAACCTTCACCTATTTCCCCCCATCATGGTAACTTCTTGTATAATATAATATGACAAATAAGAAATTGACATTTATACAATTCATTAACCAATCTTATTCAGATTTTATCAGCTTTTCATACATTTATTTGAATGTGTGTGTGCATGTCTGTGTGTGTAGTTCTCTGCAATTCTATTACAAGTGTAGATCCATCTGACCACAACCAAGAGTTCTATTACAAGCATCCTTTTGCTACCCTTTTAGCCAATGTATGAGTGATCCAGCTTCTACACAAATTTGTCAGCATTTGGTGTTATCACTGTATATATATTATTTTCATTTTAACCATTCATATAAATTATTTTGGTTTTAAGTTGTGTTCCCCAATGGCTAATGATGAGCATCTTTTTATGGGCTTATCTACGCTCGTATGTTTTAGTCAGTTTTTATGTTGCTGTGACTAAACAACCTGACTAGAAAACTTTAGGGAAGGAAAAGTTTATTTAGGGGCTCACAGTTTCAGAGGTCTTGGTCCATATGACAGCTGGCTCCATTCTTCTGGGCTTGAGGAGAAGCTGATCATGGTATAAAAGCATGGAGGGAAGCAGCTCACATGATGATCAGTAAGCAGAGAGAGAGGCTCCACTCAACAGGTACAAAATATATACCCCAAAGGTATTGCTCCAATGACCCATCTCCTCAAGCCACACCCTACCTGCTTTCAGTCACCCCTCAGGTAATACCATCAGAGGAACTGTTCACTAATTGAGTTAAGGCCCTCATAACCCAATCATTTCACCTCTGAATGTTCTTGCATTGACTCCCACATGACCTTTTGAGGTACACCTAATATCTGAACCATAACATCATATATCATATATAAAATAAAATATCTGCTTCTATGTTTTGCCCATTTTATAATTGGATTATTTATTCATTAGTGTTGAATTTTTGAAAGTATTTTCATATTCTAGATTCAGGTTCCTTGTCAGATACGTGGTTAACAAAAATTTTGTACCAGACCATACTTTGTCTTCTCATCTTCAAGGTCTTTCATAGTGCAAAAGTTGTTAGTTTTGATAGAATCCAATTAGCAATTTTGAATTTTTTTTCTCTTATGAATGGTGCCATTAATTTCAAGTCCTAAATATTTTTTCTAAAAGTTTTATAGATTTGCATTTTACAATTAAGGCTGTGATTCATCTTAATTTTTATATAAGATATGATTCTAGGACCAGGTTTATTTTTTCACCTGTGGCTCTATTGCTCTGGCACCATTTATTGAAAATATAACTTTGCTCCATTTAATTACTTTTGTACTTTTATGAAAAATCAGTTGGCCATATTTATGTGGTTATACTTCTGGTTTATCTATTCTGTTCCATTTTCTACATGTTGATCCTCCTGCTAATATCACACTATCTTAATCACTTATAGCTATATGGTAAGCCTTAACATCTAGTAAAGAGAATTCTCACTTTATTCTTCTTGTGCAAAAGTATTTTAGCAATTCTAGTTCCTGTATCTTTTTGTATAAATTTTTAGAATAAGCTTATTTATGTCTACACAAAATCTTGTTGGCATTTTGATAATCATTGCCTTAAGATTGTTATAAGAATTAGATCCTTAATTATGCTGAGTCTTCCAATCCATGAACAGAGTATGACTTTCCACTGATTTATGTCCCTATATGCTGTCCAAAAAAGAAAAATCAGCGTATTTAGGATAGGTCTTTTTTTTATTACTTTAACCAGAATTTTTCAATTTTCAGATCAGATCCCAACATGTTTGGTTAGATATGTATGTATTTCATTTTTATGGAAGCAATTTTAAGTGGTCTTATATTTTGGTTTTCACAAGCTCATCATTTGTACTTAGAAATGTAATTGGTTTTTTTTTTTTTTTTTGCATGGATGTTGTATCCTGATGAATTTTTCCAAGTAAATACACTCATAACCACCATTCAGATCAAAGTAAAGAAAGACATTAGATTCCTGAGAGGTTTTCTCTTTTGTTTAATATTTTTTTAGTTGTAGATGGACACAATACCTTTATTTTGTTTATTTTTATATGATGCTAAGGATTGAACTTAGTGCCTCATATGTGCTAGGCAAGCACTCTGCCACTGAGCCACAACCCCAGCCCCAAGAGGTGTCCACCTTGTCATTAGATTACAAACTCCTCACACCCAGATAACCAGTTTTCCTTACCACCATTAAATACTTTTGCCTATTTTTAAACTTTACATCAATGGACTCATAAGAAGGCAATCTTTTGTATCTAGCTTCCTTTAGTAAATGTGGAGAGATTCATCTGTTACATTTAGCTACAGTTCTTTATTTTTCACTGTTGTCCATTATTCCATGACATAAACATATCACCATTTATCTGTTCTGTTGATGGACTTTTGCATTATATTCAGTTTTACGGTCATTACACATAAAGTTGACGTAAACATTCTTTCATATCTGGCACTTATGTTTACTCACTTCTGTTTCATTTTTAATTTCATAAGATTGACAGATAACTGAGGGACTGGAAGTGAGATAATACCATTTGCATTGTTAGAGTTACAATCTAAGAATTTCTATACCATGTGTTGCTTCTGCAAATTGATTGGTACTCAGTATTTAAAAAGTAACCAGTAAGGCTGGATCAGTCACTCTACTAACCATATTCTTCTTTGTATTGTTGGTCAAGTCCCCATATGCTATTTCTTCAAAATGTTTTCTTTTTCCTGATAACCAAGATTGCATCTCTTGCTTCTTTGCTTTCCATAATCATGAGCTTTGTATGTTGAACAGAATGTCTGCTTGATAAATATTTGTTCCTTGAGTGATGGAGGGTACATTCTGAATTAATGAGGTATTACTGTGGTTCCAGTTGATTGCTGCACAAATGACTGAGTTGACTTTGGCCTCATTATTATAGCTGTGTATGCACAGCTTGTATTGATTTATGTGACTCTCTTTAATGTTCTGAAGAATCCTGAATACTTGAAGATCATTTATGCCATGTCACAAGATTGTACCATGGTAAAATAGAAATCATGTTAACCATTGTTAGGTTTGATCATTTTATCAATATTTGTTTTGGAAATTAGATAATCACAAATGAGACAGAGAATGAGTCTGTTTACAGAGGAAATAATTGGCCAGGGAAGTCAAAGATTCATATTCAAAGAATTCAAGAAGCTTCTCCGCCTATAAGTGGCAGCTTTGACATTCACGCTTATGGACATGTCCTCAAAGGTATATGAAAAATGTTCAGAACATTGGTATATACATATAAAACATATAGTACATATAGTCTACATAGAGTGTACATATAGTCTACAAAGTGTTAAATGTTATTTCATTTGAGAGTTGCTACTTAGTGCTGCTTTGACATTGAAATATTTAGTCATACAGTTGTACATGTTACCATACAATATTTGGCCAATCAATAACCAATCATAACTTTTTTGTTTAAAATTCTTCTGTTACTAGATTAGAAAAGAGTTCAACCATCCAAAGCCACTGTTTTTTGTAAAGATTATTCCTTTTTTATTCTTTTTTTTTTTTTTTTGGTACTGGGAATTGAATCCAGGGGCCCTTAAGCACAGAACCACATCCCCAGCCCTTTTTATGTTTTATTTAGAGATAGGGTCTTGCTAAATTGCTTAGGGCATTGCTAAGTTTCTGAGGCTGGCTTTGAATTTGTAATCTTCCTGCCTCAGCCTCCCAAGCGTCTGGGATTACAGGAGTGTACCACCATGCCTGGCTGTAATGATTATTTTATTTAACATTAATATAAGAAAAAAGTCTGTAAAAATATGATACACTCTTAACAGTCATATTTTTGAAAGTAGATGACTTTCATAACTCATACTTTATATGACACATACATTTAAAAATGTATTCACACTAGGGTAGCCAGAAACAATGATAATATTAACATATTATAAAAACAGGGATTGGAATATTATTTTTAAAGATAACTTGAATCATCTAAACCTGTGCTGTCCAACATGACAGTCATGAGCCACATGTGGCTACTGAGCACTTACAAAGATGCAAGTGCCATAGAGTGAAATAAACAACATTGAAATATTGTTGCAACATTTTTGAGATAATATTTTAAGTATATATTTCTTTACATAGTATTTACTATCAAAATAATTGTAATTGTTTATTCTTGTTTCTTAAAAAATTACTACTACTAGAAAAATTTAAAATTATATTTGTGATTCATTATGTTTATGAATTAGACAATGCTAATCTAGACAACCATAGTAAATGTTTTGGTGCACTACTTTCTAATAGTATTTCTCTACATGATTTCCAGAACAAACAATATTTTCATATTCTTTTCATTGCCTCACCAGGTGTACCATGTTCATGACTTAAAAGTTATCTATAAAGGAATTGATAATAAAAATAAAATTATTTGAAATAAGACCATAGTTGGAGATACATTATGTATGTAACTTCTGTTTCCCATAAATATATACATTTATAACATGAGTAAGGTAGACATTTCACCTTCACTTTTTTTTTTTTGGTACCAGGGATTGAACTCAGGGGTACTTGACCACTGAGCCACATCCCCAGCCCTATTTTGTGTTCTTTTATTTATAGACAAGGTCTCACTGAGTTGCTTAGTGCCTCACTGTGGCTGAGGCTGGTTTTGAACTCATGATTCTCCTGTCTCAGCCTCCCAAAGTGCTGGGATTACAGGCACATGCCACCAGCCTGGCTTCACCTTCACTTTTAATGGACAAGAGTGTGTGGTTTACAAGTGGCAATACATAGTACAAGTTACTTGTATTTTAACAATGAAATTTGGTTTGTAAATTCTTGATTCCTGTTCTTTACCCACCTCTGTGAGTGTAGGCATCCCGGCTGCTGTGTCTGCTGCAGATTTGCAGTTTGCTCTCCAGAGCCTAGAAGAAGTAGGGCGAGTCTCAGTTACACGAGAGGGCTCTTGTGCTGGATACTCATGGAGCATCAAGTGGAGGAGCACATGTGGAAGGCAGAATCTTCTCCAGGTTCCCTCATTTGGCTTGACTTCTCTTTTCTTCTATGTATTGTTTGCTTATTTGCACCCTGCCTCATTCTAAAAAGGGTTGGAGAGTTTTATTTGTGTATATATGAAGAATTTAAACTGTAGACTAAAATAGTTTTAAAGGCATTTGACCAGAAGATTGTTTTACATTAGGTCGACCAGGTATACTCTTTTGTGGAGCATAACTATTGGTATTTTATTCTCTGTACCATATGGGAGAAGTTCAGGAATATGTGAGTTAAAGACCCTTGACAGGAGCAGCAGGAGTACCTGAAAGACAAGTCTCAGAACAAAATCTAGGTGTATTTTAAGAGGTGAGGGTCAGAAGCAAAGAGAATCAGCTTCACTGTCAATAATTCTGGCATTAGAGCTGTAATTTGGGTCCTTGGTACTTTTGTGGTTTGAAATGGGACCTTTTTAAGTTCAGGAGGAAGTCAGCCTTAAACTCTCATCTAGTTATCTTGCTTAGAGTGTTGAAAGGGCTAGTAGAGAAGATTTAGGCCTAGAGCACATGAAGGGGAAGAGTCTAGAAGTAACTAGCGCTCAGAGTGTCCAGCATTAAAAAGGTGATGCTTTCTATTGATGATGAGAGGGAGAGGAAATAGTCTCTCCCATGCACTGTGGTGAGAATATAAATTAGTACAACTTTGGATGAAGATAATTTAAGAGTATCTGAGTATAGATACTTAATTATTCAGCAATCTCACTTATATAACTCCATCCTACTGAAACAATAATATAACTGTGAAATGATACAGGCACAAAGATAGTCTGAAGCATTATTTATAACACTAAAAACCTAGAAACCTAAGTGTCATCGATGGGAGAATGGTTATTTGAATGACATACTTCACATGAATACTATGTGATCATATGTAGATCCATATATATTTACCTGGAGAGATGCCCATGACATAGCTGGAAAAATGCAGAGCTCTACTTATGAGACATTTTTGCAGCAGGAGTGCAAGGTAGAGAAATTGGAGACAAAAACGTATGTAAACCACTCTATATGAATGTGCAAAATAGTAACAATCATAAAAGATATAGAATTTATTTTAAGACTACACATGGCCTGGAACTAGAATTAGAAAATTCCATAATCACCAGAGCTATAGTGACTGGTCGCCCTCTTGTTATCTCTGCTAGTGCTAGTGTACCCACACTCCTCTCTCTTTTGTGACCACTCTTCTCTTCTTATTCATCATTTCTGTGCCTCATCACTTTGGCTCTTGCACAGCCTAGCACTTTGCTAGCCCTTGTATACATTAGAAGGATGCCGTATTGGCAGAGACTTTGGAATGACCAAATTGTACATACTGACTTGGTTTGGGTTCACTTCTACTATTGGAAGAAAACCTAAATTCAAGGGTGGATGAAAAACCAGGATAGTCAGAGGTAAAATATGCTAAAGGGGAAAGTTGACTCTCAATGGAAAGAGTACTCAATTTTTCATTTATTCAACAATATCAAAGTGATTTAGAAAAAGTGTAGAACATTTCAAGAAAACCTAGTACATTGATTTTCTTTGGACTTACTAATTATAAAAATTCAAGTGAAATTTTAGTTATTTAACTTCTGTTTTAATTAATGCAATGTATGACAGTATAACGGTCTTAGCCTTTTTTCCTTGAATAGACTATTCTCTTTTTTGAAGAGGTTCCTTTAAAAAAAATGAAACAATGGTTTTGATCTTTTGTTTTGTTTTAACATCCTTTTGCTTTTTAGACCCTTAAATTATAAAGAAAAACTTGAGTGGTTATATTAACCATAGTCATTCTAGTAAAATAATTTCTATAAAAATAGGTTAATGATTCCAACATCACTGGAGAAAAGGCTAATGTGACAGTTGCAAAGGTAAAAGAAGGTGGCTTACTCAGACGACATATCCTCGGAGACCTCCTTCGCACACCCAGTCAAAAGCCACAGGTATTTTTGATACTTTTCCTACAACACTTGGCATAATTTTAAATGGATAACTAATTTTTAATATGTTAAAGATCTAGTAAAACAGGAGAGTTGACTTCTTTATCTTCATGTTAATATTTGTGTTAACAGTTGATCAACTCTAAATTATTTTATAACTTTTGGGGAAATTATCCTCCTTGTGATAAAATAATGTTTTGTTTTTAAATCTACTACTGCCAGACTTGAGAATATATTCTTTCATTTAATCTTTATAGTAGTTTCTATGAAGTAATTACTAATACTGCCATTTTCATGAGGATGAAATTAAAAGTATAAAGAAGTTAGGTAACTTTCCCAAGAGCAACCTCTATTTTTTTTCCTAGTACTAATTAACTGGTAGCATATGCATTCACTTTTTTTTTCATTTATAGTTTAGGCAACTCTGTTTCAACCCTACTAGAATATGAGTTGGGTGACTACAGGGATGTCACCTATTTTGCTTAGTATTTCCTGTATTACTAACATTTATGATGGTGCCAGATACATAGAGAGCACGTTTATCGAATGAATAAGAGAATGAAATGTCAAATAGAAAATATATGGACTAGCCCAGCATGGTGGTGCCCACCTGTAATCCCAGCAGCTGAGGAGGGTAAGACAGGAGGATCAAGAGTTCAAAGCCAGCCTCAGCATCAGTGAGGCACTAAGCAACCCAGTGAGACTCTGTCTCTAAATAAAATACAAAATAGGGCAGAAGATATGGCTCAGTGGTCAAGTGCCCTTGAGTTCAATCCCTAGTACCACCCCCACACCAAAAAAAAAAAAAAGAAAATATATGGACTAAATTTATAGACAAGCAAACAAAATTCCATTTGTTCTAAATCCTATGCATATTCTAGTGATCCAAACTGCTTCTTTACCATCATTAATCAGCTCTCTTTCTGTGCTTAAAGGTTCAAGTCTATGTCAATGGAATTCTATCTAAATGTTCAGGTGACTGTGGGTTTACATGGGATCCCAGGAGTACTCCCCTAATCTTGGCCATGAGCCCTTCTCAAGGTAATCTGCTTTTTAACAGAGTATGAGGGGATAAAATAACTAGCCAAATATAAACTAAAATAATGATTTTTAAAATATGTTTATACTGGTGTCACCAACTAGGGCAAATAGACCATTCTGCATAGTTAAAAAATATACATACCAGATAAGAAAGCTATGTAAAGAGCATTGATTATTTATTTTATTTTTTAAAAATGCTGCCTTTGAAACAGAAGCATAGCCTTTGAAGTATAGGAACTAATCCTCTCTTCTCCTGTTTGATCAGTTAGAATCAAGTTCTAAATTTCACTTTGACATTGAGACATTTTTGTTCAACTCATCTAGCTAGGGTGTTAATTGGAACCTTTCAATATTTGAGAATACTTCTAGGATAGTATAAAAAGGCTTAGTAAGAAGATAGCTGCTCCTGCTTAATAGTTGGGTACTAGACTTGAGAAAAAGAGGAAAATTGTTGCCAAGAGTTCCATCTAGTTCAGGGGATGCATTTTACCATTTCTTCATAGCATGTTATTGCTTCAAAAAATGTGATTATACTCTGCATCTGAACTCCTGAGGATTGAAATAAATAGCAGTAATGAGGATTGTTAAGTAATGGCTTTTTCAATCAGAATGATAAACACAGATACTGTAATTGTATATTTAGTCTTGGTGGCTAGTGGGAAGCTTCCCCTAATTATATAGTGAGCGCCCCCCCAAAACATTGATATTTTAAAATTAGTGTATCTTCAAGTCAAAAATATATTCTTTAGACTTTTTTATAGTAATAATGTTGTCTTTGGTATAATTTGTGTTATATATTGTCAAAAGGCTCAAGAATAAGAACCTGATGAGCAGTTGATCATAGTCCTTAGGTATCTTTATTTTTGTACCTATCCTTCCATTTTTAATGAACTACAATATTTATATGTACCTCCTGATGATTACTCCTTATTCACAATAATTAAGAGCCTGAATTGCCTTTTGTTACCTTATGATTAATATTAAAATAATGAAAAGTATAAAGACTACTATAAAAATCATTTTCACTGAAAACTAATAGTTGCTCACAGTTTGTCTTATGTGCTACCAATCATCAGTCTATGAAAGGATGTATTATCAAAATAGCTAAAATCTTTTTTGAGCACCGATTTAGTTCTAGTTTCCCATCCAGCTCCTCAGAGGCAAGCACAATAATTAATTTTGTGTGTATTCACCCAGGCCATCTTTATTTAATACCTTCTATATATAACACATACAGATATGGTGATGTTGCCATTTTGTAAAGTTTAGGAATGAGATATTGCAATATAAATATCACTTTGAATCTTATTTTTGTCACTCATGACTCATTTGCGGATATATTTGAATATACCAATTTATTTGTTTCTTTGTTGATAGAGAAATATTTGTTTATTTTACAAATAAAACTATATTGAGGTTCCTGTGCAAACCTCATATTGTACATATGCTAGACCTTTATAGGAATATATGTCCAGATATTGACTTGCTGGATAATAATTAGCTATTTGTGTAGTCAGTTTGCTAGATGACCAAATTGCTCTCCAAAGTGACTGTACTACTAGCAGGCAAGAAAGCACCAGATTTCCCATGTTTTTGCCAAAATTTTGGTTAATCTGCTGGATGAAACAAGTTATTATTGTTTTAATTTATCTGTTCCCTGATTAGCAATACACATGAGCATCTTCTTGTATGTTTCTAGGACATTCAGATTATTTTTTATTCTCCAAATTGTTTACAACCTTTATCTCTTTTATTAATGGACTCTTTTTAATTGACTTGTAGCTGTTTATTATGTATTACATTTACCAATCTTTTGCACATATGTTCTACCAGTATATCATTTGTGTTTTAGTTTAGTATCTTGTTCATGGAAACATTTAAATCATTGATCTCTCCAATTTAGATCTTTGCTTGTATGGTTAACCATTGCTTTTTTAAATCTCATTTAAGAAATCCATCTTTACCTCAATGTATTTGATTAAATATTCTACTAAACTTTTTTAGTTTTGTTTTTTCATTCTTCACTATTTAAATTCATGTGAAATCTATATTATGTGTAGTGATATGTAAATAAGGTGGTTATATGTCATTTTCCAATCAAATCTGGATACTATTGAATGAATGGAAAAACATGTTTAAGATGCTGGGCGGGTGTGGTAGCACACGTAATGGTAATCCCAGCACTTAGGGAGGCTGAGACAGGAGAATCACGAGTTCAAAGCCAGCCTCAGCAACAGCAAGGCGCTAAGCAACTAAGTGAGACCCTGTCTCTACATAAAACACAAAATAGGGCTGGGGATGTGGTTCAGTGGTCGAGTACCCCTGAGTTCAATCCCTGATACCAAAAAAATAAAAAAAGATGCTGGGGCAGCAAGTGTAAGTGAGGATTATCACAAGCACTTTAGGACATTTATCACTCTAGACTGGAATCTTATTTTCTTTTTAAACAGGAAGTATCCATACCACTTATTATATAGTTTATTTCAATGAATTGTGATGGCAAGTCTGTTATATACTGTTACTCTACAGAGATGTCTACTTAATTTACTTTTCATTTCATACTTTCAGTCAGATAATTCTTCCCACTCTGTGCCAACACACACAGTCAAAATATGAAGCAATATAGAGTAATTCAATGGGAAAATACCATTAAAAATTAATGTGTTTTTCCCCCCTGCTTACTTATGGGCTTGTTGGTTATGTCTTTTATAAGTCTTTATTTTTTTTCCTTTGAGAAATACCTGATTTTATCACAAGAGATCCTAATTTTTGTAAGTTAAGTGTTATTATTTGAACTTTCCCCTTTCAGGATCATATGAAGATAGCACAATTCTAACTATAGCAGGCTCTGGATTTTCTCCTAGCTCAGCTGTATCAGTCTCAGTTGGACCAACTAGTTGCTCTCTTCTTTCTGTGAATGGTAGGTTCTTTTAAAAATTATGAAGTCTGATTGTTCTTCTTTGAGAGAAAGTAGAATCAAAGAGCAATTTTACAAATATGATTATCAGGTAGTGTGTCCTATGGAATCATGAAGTTGGCAACCTGTTCTGGATAATGCTTTATCTTTTTATCTTTGATTATGATCACAGACAAATTATTTCATTGGTATACAACATCTTTACCCAATAACAGTTGATTTTTGCTTTCCTTATCTCTATTTTTTCTTTCACAAAGTGGTTACATAATAGATTGTTCTTCATTGTGTCTGAGGGCGCAAAAATGTTCAGAGTTCTACTGTACTGTCCCATGGTCTTCTCTGCTAGTATTTTGACAATGTTGCATTATTTATGCAGCAAGAAGATGTGGCCATCTTCCCTAACTTCTGCTACAACAGATCTCTCTCCAGTGATGCAGAATTTATACATCATTCATATTGTCTACCTCTTGAAATTGAGAGGTCCATAGTTATTTCTCCAAAAGTTATCTTTCAAGATGCTAGATGTTTTCCATAATTTTAATAGATTGTAATTATGTAGATTGGAATCATTTCTGTTATGTTTAATTTAAATCTTCTATGAGCTTTTGAGGTCAAATACTCAATATCGTATCTATATTACCAGTTCACATAGACTATTTAAAGTGAAAAACATTGTTTTCTCTTAGTTTTATTTATAACTTTTATTGATAGAAACTATTCTTTTACTCAATTTTGGACATAAAAGTTATGTTGTAAAAATTTTAGAATCATTAATATAAATGAGATTACAAATTAGGATTTTAAAAATTATAACAGTAATTTTCTTTGGCTACAGTAGCATCAAGGGAAGAATGTTTTCTTTCATTACTGATTTTCTAGGAGTGTCTGATTCATAGTATCAGGTAATTTGCAAAGATTTTTCCTTCTATGATTCCCCTCAGACCATTAATATATGTATAGTATTCTTTATACACATTTCTTAGAATTTGAAAATTAAGGCCAATGTTAATATTTGCAAATAAAAATTTTCAGTAACTTTATCTCAAAAAACTATGTTTGTTTATCATTTTTTTTGTCTTTATTTATCACAAGAAAATGAGATCAAGTGCCAGATTCCGAATGGAAGTGCTGGACATGTACCGGTTGCTGTGTCCATAGCTGATGTTGGACTAGCACAGAATGTAGAGGGTGAGGGATTCCACTTCATCTATCAGAGTCGGATCTCACACATCTGGCCTGATTCTGGAAGCCTGGCAGGTAATAGTTAATAGTTCTCCATAGAGAAAATCTCAGACATTTCCACATTTTATTGTGCTGTTTTTAGTATAGAGCAAAAGGAGAGTAACCCAAAGCTTCCTCATACAGAACAAAGGAGAGTCTCCTTTAGAAGGCACGGTGATTAACTGGCTGACTAATTCTTTTGTTTCTTATGGAGCACAAGTCAGGGTGACTGCTTATACTTACATCTTAGGTTATTGAATTAATATCATCAATTATTACATGTTTCTATAACAAGCTCATTAATTATGTCAGCATAAGATTTATTAGTTATTATTCTGCTTACCAGCTGCTCCATTTGTAACCATAGTCTCAATGGAGCTACTTGACCCAGAAAAAGTTCTGGGAACACATGGGGCAAAGCAAGGCTGACAAAGAGGATGGAGAGAAAATAACACCTTTTTCTTGTCCTGCATCATTTCCTTTGTATTTTGTTTGTTTTTACCATGCTTAGTTTCAGGTTTTGCGCTTTGATTTTGATCTTTCTTGTGTTTTTAAAATATTTTATTTTTGTTTTATTGGTTTTTTTTTTTTTTATCCTGAATTTTCTTTTACTTGGAGGTATTAAAATTTAGGATTTGATGAGAGGCTTCATTTGCCACCCATGGAATAATTAAGTAAATAGAAACAGCAGACTTTCTCTTTAGGATGACGAAAGCACTGTGGAAATGACAGTTGCTGTTAATAAGACCCAAAGCAAATGTGGGTTGCAAATCTGTGCTACTCATTAAATTCCTTAGCCCCATTCCTTTATGATTGCAGGCTTCAGAGCTCAGACTCAGGTGTGTGATGGTGAATGAAAAAGTCTTTATTCTGGTTCTTAATCTATTTGTCTGTCCAGCTCTTAAATAACTGGAAAATTTTCCAATGATGAGATAGATATTGCCCAAATTTCTGGTTGTTTTAGTTATCCTGTTTTTTGCTTTTGTTTTCTTTATAAAGGTGGTACTCTACTGACTCTATCTGGATTTGGCTTTAGTGAAAATTCAAGGGTATTAGTTGGAAATGAAACCTGCAGTGTGATTGAAGGGGATTTGAATAAGATAACTTGCAGAACACCAAAAGTAAGCCCCCTGATTTCAGTTATTTTGCCCCTGAGTCTAAAATCTTATGAATTAGGGAACATCAGGGCAGAGGGCTAAACAAATGAATTTTTTTCTAAAAATTGTAGTTTCCATTTTGCTCTTTAAGAATTATTTCTTCGACATCTTTCTGCTAAGATTTTAAGATGAAATACCATCTCAACATTGTAGGTACTTAAAAATCATGATAAAGGACACACAAACCAATATTAATTAAACAATGTGTTCCACTGGAAATAATAGTAATATATACAAAGTAAAGATAAAAAATAGTGGAAAGAGCATGTCAGAAAAAGTTTCATAGAAAAGTTAATGTCCTCTCAGTATTTGAGATACATAGAAGAATACTAGGTAAACAAAAAGATGAAAAAAAAAATGCAATATTTACTGATATTTTTAAAAGTTCAGAAAAACAAATGTAGAAATTTTTAATTTTAAAAAATAAATATACTTTTGAATGTGTTTAAGTTTGTTGACAAAAAATGTGACATTCTTTATGGAATATTAAAATGTTAGGTCAATAATTATTCTTTATTTTAAAAACTAATCTTTAAATTTAAACAAAGGCTCTGGTTTGCCAGTTATGTTCAAAAGGATAATGAATTTAGTCATGGACATAAAAAATGTATCAGAGTAAATGGTGTTATTATATAGTTGTGATCTGTAGAAAATAAACAAGTGTGGACTGAATAATGGAGATGAGAATCTGAGGGATATGATGAATTAAAATTTATTTTGTTTCAATTATGGCATTCAGCTACATACTAAGTGTGCATTAAATAAATACTAGATGATGGAAAAATGTTTTTCCTAATTGGAAATTGCGTAGATGCTGTATCAATGAACACACCAAATTTTTTTTTTTAGAGGTCCAAGTGTTTAGTCTTGGATTCTGGAACTAGATTAGCAAAAGATATAATAACATGGCTTGCAAATGAAGTAGAATAATTGCATTTGAGTCTATTCCAGGAGCAAAAAGGCACAACTTTTATTTAGTATCTTATCCTTAATCAAATAGTGAAGCACTTGTCCAGAGCATCTCAACTTCATTGTGGAGTCCTCAAACTCCAATAATATTCACTTAAGTTGATCATAAAACCACTATATGATATACCTTTATCTTGCAAATTCAAACACATAATCTATATTTGATGCCACAGTTTTTTAAATATCTGAAAACTGACCCATGACTTTTAAACACAGCAATTTTGGAAGTTTGTTTTAATTAATTGTATTTCTTTCTTTTCAGACAATGAATTTCCATCTCATTCAACATTTAGTATTTCTTAATTGTTTTATTGTTTCCTTTTATTTTAGAGAATTGAGGGTACAGTTGATATTTCAGTTATTACCAATGGATTTCAAGCCACAGCAAAGGATGTTTTTAGTTATAATTGTTTACAGACTCCAGTTATAACTGATTTTAGTCCAAAAGTACGAACAAGTCTAGGTAAGAAATCTTTTGATAAGACCAGTCATTTGACATATATAGAGAAATCACTTCCAGAAATTCTTTCAAAGCACACTTTATTCTACAGTTTTGTTTCTTAAAGTGAAACAAATCACAAGTTTGTTTTTCTTCTTTCTTTTTTAATACCAATTTTCTATTTATAGTTTTAAAATTTGCAACATGGAGAAATTGTTATTTGTTTTAAAAAGTACTTTGCTATCTTTTTTTCCCCTGTGAAACAGTTAAACCTGAGTTTTATCTCCACATGGCAGCCACTACTCTTTTGCTGTTTCTCCATTTACCTCTGATAGAGTTAGGATTTCCTAAATCTAATGAAAGAAAAGAGAATTGAGCTGGCTTATTTAATATGCAGATTTCACACTGGATGTTAAGTTGAAACTTTCTGAACAAGTTTTTTTTTTCTTCTAAAATAATAGGAGATGTTAATTTAACAATTAAGGGTTATAACTTTGGAAATGAACTCACACAAAACATGGTGGTGTATGTTGGAGGAAAACCCTGCCAGGTTCTTCACTGGAACTTCACAGATATTAAATGCCTTTTGCCCACATTGTCCCCTGGAAAGCATGATATCCATGTAGAAGTCAGAAATTGGGGCTTTGCATCAACAAGGTATGGTAATGAACATGAACTTGGTAGAGTTGTGGAACACATAGGGCTAATAGAATTGGGACAGGAAGATAAATAATCATTAATCTTTAATATATTAATTGCTTTCTTTGCCTTTATATATCTTCTTTTGCCAAAGAGTCTGAGAAAATATCAGAAAGTATGATACTAAGTTGTGAGACCAATACCATTCAGATCAGGTTAGTAAAATTCTCTGTGCAGCTAGGTTTGTGTATATGTCACATGATTTTCCTTCATTCAGCAAATACTTGTCAAGCAGTTTCTAGGGGACAGGCACTTGCTTAATGCTGGACTCAGTAAAGAACAAGAGGGACATGTTACTCACATTAATGGTGCTCACAGTTTTGTTGGAGAAAAATATTTTGAACAGAGAATCACATCAATCACCTAATCATAAGTGTGACAAAGACTATGAATAAGAGGTACCAGGTGTTAACAGAATAGGTAGTAAATGGAGCTTACTTACCCTGAGGAACAGGGAAGGGTTCTCTGAAAAGGTGACAATTAAGCAGTTGCTGCCATTTGAAGAGCACGCAGAGAATCTTTTTTCCAATTCTATTTCCTGTAGAAATTTTAGTATTTTCTTCCCTGAAACTCTTTGTTTCCTTGTAACAACTTTAGTTCTTGTGTGAGGAAGTTACTAATTCAGAACACTTAGAAGAAGAGGAAACTGAAATTTAGGGATTAAAAAGAAGGCAAATAAAGCTGATGTGAGAATGGAATGAGAGATGACAGCAGCAAAATCTTGTAGGAGATGAAGATGAGCAACAGTAACCATAACCTCAAGGCTACATTCCTTTTCATTTAGACTTAACCTTATCTCACAGGGAATAGCTCACATAAGTTTTAGAAGGGCTCCTGGCTTGTGCTTTGGCTGGATGATATAATGTGCAGGATTGACACCATACAAATTGGGTATTTAGGTGATAGTTGAAGAAATACTAATTCACTTATGCTGGAGAAGTTAAATAAAAGTTAATACAAAGCTTCACTGGAATTTTTCTGCCTGTGCAGTTATGTGAGGCTTGGTATGTGGGAGTCAACTCTATATCAGGTCAGAAAAGCATGGGCTTCTAGCAGAGACATTCTAATTATAACAAAGCAAAATGAATGAAAATCTCTCACTGAAATAGAGGGAAAGGAAATCCTGACAAGTTTCCAACAAACATGGAATGATTAATTTAATTTCACAAAATTTTATTACTCATATAAGATATATGAGTTTATTATTTTATTCTCTTTTATATGTAGAACTGACTTTATATTTTATTCTAATGTGAATATATTTTAAAGGCTTTCCTGTATTTCTTGTGATATCATTTCCCATAACCAGATTTTCCATAAGAGTTTAAGATTTTCTATCTCACATTTGTACTGTTGGACTTTCAAAACTCTAATTTAAAATTACTAACATATAGCATCCAACTAAATTGAGGTTATGATAATTCAGATTATCTAGCCTTAAAAAGTGATTGATTACATATAGATTCAATTATTTCCTCTTCCCAAGAGTCATATCCTTGCAAGAGTCTCATAATATGGAACCATGAGAAGGAAGCTCATTGGGAAAATCTATCCCTCTTTCCTTTTCAGAGATAAATTAAATGCTTCAATTCGGTATATTTTGGAAGTGACCAACATGTTTCCACAGAGAGGTTCCTTGTATGGTGGGACTGAAATCACTGTACTGGGTTTTGGGTTCAGCACAATACCAGTGGAGAATACCGTCCTCTTAGGTAAGAGCTATATCCCCATGGGAGGGCTGCTGCCATTTTTCTCAGCTTAAAGGACGTATTATAGGTGCTGAGTTATTACACAAATACTGTCAATTATAGAAGCATTACTTTTCTGTTAATGTACAAAATGTTAAGTATATTTCGTTAAGGGGATAAAGAAAATCTAAATAACTGCTTTCGAACTGTAGATTTTCAGTCAGTTAATATTGTATATTTTATGTGTATAGATCACTTAAAGGAAGAGGGATCAGTTTTGAAAATAATCAATACTCAAACATGATTACCATCAGAAACAATATCCTACCATATAACACAGCTTTTGACAAGGCCTTGACTTTTTACTAATTATGCTTCATTTCTTCACAAGAAATATTTGAGAAAAAAATCTTTTCCATCTTTGTTCTTTCTAGGTTCCTTTCCATGCAATGTTACATTGTCATCAGAAAATGTCATAAAATGTATTCTTCATTCAACAGGGAGTGTATTCAGAATTACCAACAACGGGGAAGATTTAGGTACCAACCAATATTTATAAATTGTGAATAAGGAAAGCACCTTAGCCTGAAATTAATTTGATTTTTATTTATTTTATACTTCAAATTATTTGGATAATAAACATTGCTATTTCTTCTAAAATTTGTGGTATCCACTTTGACATAGAAGTTACATGTGGAGTGAATCAGTGGTAAGTGAATTTGAAAAGCTAGATTCTACAACTTGCTCAGGAATTGACATTTGGCTTTGCTGCAGTACAGAATCTCCTGATTACTGCGGCTTATCATCAGTCATCAGTCTCCAAATGAATATTTAAGTTGAAATTTATATTTTTGCATGACTATGTGCTTCAGAAAATTATTATTTCTAAAGAATTGATCATTGCTTTTTAAAAATATTTCATGTAAAATATTACGTGTAACTTATTGAGTTTCCAAATTTTTAAAAATTATCTCTTGTCCATTGTTTTTTGAGTTGTATGACTTATTTCTCCCTTATCTTCTCATTATCTTTTCCCCCCATTACTTCTGTTTATTTTTGTTGAGGGCTTGAATGATGTACATAATAAAATTTTACAATATTAACTAAAAAGTTGCTTTCAGTAATGACTATAAAAATAGTATTTTCAAAGTTAATTAAGAAATTGATTTCTTTCTTTTTTTCTTTTAATATATGACTCAATTTCTGCACCAGTGCATGGATTAGGCTATGCTTGGTCACCATCAGTCTTAAACGTATCTGTAGGAGACACAGTGATATGGCACTGGCAAGCACATCCATTTCTTACGGGGATAGGATATAGAGTTTTTTCTGTCTCCAGTCCTGGAAGTGTAATTTATGATGGCAAAGGATTTACAAATGGAAGGCAAAAATCTTTATCAGGCAAGTTTCCACTTTATTAAATTTTGCATGATGCCTCATTTCCTTAGGTGTAATATAAAGGCATTTTATTTAGATTTAACATACTTTTACATAAACTGTATATGTAAGTGTACTAAATGGTTTACCTAGTATTTTATGGCCATAGTCAAAATATTATAAATGTGTGCAAGAACTCATTCTGAAATTAGTTCTGATATTAGAAATATCTTTAATGATTCTGTGATAATTGACCAACTGAAAAATACATTGAAACAGCAAAATAAAATGAAAATAGTAATTTATATTTGAATCATACCAATCTTGTAGCAAGTGATAGACTGCTGTTGATTGGAATCAACTTTAAAATGAAAGCTTCTTAAAAATATATATATATATATATATACTGTTCATTGAAAGTACATATAAAGATGTTTAATATGAACAATGTAATCTGCTTATAATTTTGTGCAAAGTTAGAAAAATTATGATTATAACAATTTTTTTTCTATTTGCCTCAACAAATGTTTTCAGTGAATAGTGTGTACAGCTTCTGAAAATTTGTTTTTTTTGTTATGTTTGATAACATGTATTAAAATGCAACTTTTGAGAAAAATAAAAAAATAAAAATAAAAAATAAATAAAATGAATGTTTCTTGTAGGAGAGCTCAGTGTAAAGTGAGCCTTTTAGATTGTTTTATTTTGTATGTATAAAGATATATTGTCCTGTTGTTAATTTTTCATTGCATGTTGAGTTTTTCTTTAAACTTTGTAATTTAAATCAGACTTCTCTTGGTTTTCTAAAAACTTAACATCAGATCTTGTCTTTCTGGAGAATAATTTTATTATACAAGACAGTTCTTTTATAACCAGTAAGTACATTTCCTTACTACTTCCTGTTGAAATATCAAACATAAGAAAAATAAGAAATTTGTTATCTATATGTACATTTAAATGATCATTTAAAATTTCTTTTAAAGATGCATTAATTGCTTGTATTTATTATGTACAATCTTATTTTATGGCAGGTTCATTTTCTTACCAATTTACTTCACCTGGAATCTATTACTATAGCAGTGGGTACGTTGATGAGGCTCACTCCACTTCCCTCCAAGGAGTCATTAACGTTTTACCAGCCCAAACCAGACATCTTCCCCTATACCTGTTTGTGGGTAGCACTGAAGCCACCTATACTCAGGGTAAGAGGATTAAAGATGGAAACCATTATTCAAGTGACCCAGGGCTTATGGGACCTTTCTAGAGTAGGAGTGAGATGACTGGGTCTAACCTACTTCTGTGTCTTGCTACCACATACATGACTTTTATAGGTGCAGACAGTTCTGAGGCTGGAATGTATTCTATAAAATAAGGATGGTGTTAATGTCTTCTTGCCAATCTCCTAGAATGCTTGTGTGCTTCAAATGAAATGTAAAGTGAGAATTCTGACCCTCTGCATGTGCCTAAAAACTTATTAGAATGTTAGGTGATGCTTTTTATTTTTCCTTTGGGATCTGGCCTTAGACAAATTGAAAAATGAATTAATTTTAACATCTTTGTCCAAGTCTTTAATTTTGTTATCCTTCCTGGGACCCTCTTGTCATAAAATAAAGGAGAAAATTTTTCAGAACGTAAAAGCATCTTCTTCAAAATAAAGAATTATACACTCTGAAAACAGTTCTCGTTATAGAATGTTATCCATGACTTACAGGCAATTCTTTTGTCTAAAGGAGTACCGGAGAATTTGCACTTAGGAAGCTCTGTGGCAGGCTGCCTAGCAACAGAACCCTTGTGTGGCCTGAACAATACCAGGGTTAAAAATTCAAATAGACTGCTCTTTGAGCTTTCAAGTTGTATTTCACCGTTGATAAGCAATATTACTCCATCTACCGGAACAGTGAATGAATTGATAACAATTACTGGGCGTGGCTTCAGTAATCTCACATGTGCTAATAAGGTAAGAATATAAAGATCTCCCTTGAAACTTTCATATACTCAATGAAAGGAAGGTGTTTTAACTATAACTTCATAATTTAATTTTTATCAGCTTTATGAAATACAGTTCATAAATCATACAATTCACCCATTTAAAGTATACAATTCAATAGCTAAATATATATAAAGGTATACTCATAGACTCATGAACAGAGTCAATTTTAGATTTTTTTACCCCAAAACAAAACCTAGAAATCTTTAGAGATCATCCCCAGCTACCCCATCTCAGCCCAAGGAAACCACTAACTTACTTTCCATTCTTATAGATTTGCCTATTATGGACATCTCTTATAAATATAGTCATACAGTATGGGGTTCTTTGTGACCAGCTTTTTCCACTTAGCACATTTTCAAAGGGTATTCATGTTGTACCATTTGTTGGTACATTATTTCTTTTTATGGCCAAATAATATCCCATTGTATGTTACCACATTTTATTTATCCATTCAGCAGTTGAGGGACATTTTGGTTGTTTTCACTTTGAGGCTACTGTGAATAATGTAGTTGCAAACATGCATGTACAATCACAATTTGATCTGAAAGTTAATTCAACATATGTATTAATCAGCTCCCAAATTTAATTTTAGGAATAAAAACTTTGCACAGAATTAGCTTTCTAAAATTATGGTTGTTGCTAATCCAAAACATAAATTCATATTAGAGTAATATATTGATTTGTTTCATTTCATATTCATTTTACTTTCAGGTTTCAATTGGTAGTTACCCCTGTGTTGTAGAAAAAAGTAATGAAAATTCTATTATGTGTCATATTGACCCTCAAAACTCAATGGATGTTGGTATCAGAGAAATTGTCGCTTTGATTGTCTACAATTTGGGCACTGCTATCAACACACTGTCCAACGAATTTGACAGGCGATTTGTACTTTTGCCAAGCATCAGTATGGTGTTACCAAATGCAGGATCAACTTCAGGAATGACAAGAGTGACCATAAAAGGCTCTGGATTTGCAGCTTCTTCCGCAGGTGTAGAAGTCTTTATGGGTCCTTTCCCATGTAAAGTTCTAACAGTGAATTACACAGCCATTGAATGTGAAACGTCCCCTGCTCCCCAGCAGCTTGTGCGTGTAGATCTTCTAATACATGGAGTGCCTGCCCAATGTCAGGGAAGCTGCCACTTTTCATATTCAGAAAGCATCATTCCTTATATAACAGGAATCTTCCCAAACTCTATCGAAGGATCTGTAAAGGTTCTTATTGAAGGAGAAGGTTTGGGGACTGTTTTGGAGGAGATTGCTGTTTTCATTGGAAATCAACAGTTCAGAGCAACACATGTTCATGAGAAGAACATCACTGTTCTTGTGACTTCTCTCCCAGCTGGGCTTCATTCTCTCAGGGTTGTGGTGGGATCCAAAGGCTTGGCTCTGGGAAACCTGACTGTCAGCAGCCCTGCAGTAGCTTCTGTTTCACCAATGTCTGGAAGCATAGGTGGAGGAACCACTTTGGGGATCACAGGGAATGGCTTTTCTCCTGGCAACACTACTGTCACTGTTGGGGAGGACCCTTGTCAGATTGTTTTTGTCAACTCCAGTGAGGTCTACTGCAGCACCCCACCAGGGAGAGCTGGAAAGGTCGAGCTGAAGATCTTTGTTAATGCCATCACTTACCCACCTTTGTCATTTACCTATTCCCTGGAGGATACCCCATTTCTCAGAGGGATTGTTCCAAACAGAGGTACTCCAATACCTACTTGCATTTTTTATTATATTTATATCATATTATCAGTACTATTTATCACTATAAAGTTATGATAATATTCACAAAGAATTATTAAGATGTGTTATTACACAGCCCTACTTAACCCCATTAGTACATGGGATTCAAGTTCTGTATAGTCTCTGTTTTGTGATTATTTTGGGTATGTTCTTAGGATAAAATTTTTAGCCAAATTCCAATTTCTGTTTAGGAATAATATCCCCATTATCTTGACCTACCTTTCAAATAAAGGAATGATTAATTTCTGTGGACCAAAATGGAATAATTTATGTCATTAATGTTGATATGGCACAAGAAAAAACTTAAAATTCACAAGAAGTTGATCGTGCTAAAATTGAGAATTCAGAGTACTTTCATGAAACTCCAATTGGTTATTGTTAGTACAATAGAATTCTTTTTAAGGAGGTAATTGGCATATTCAGACAGAGAAAATTATTATGATTTACTTAATTATTTAGCATAACACATTTTTTCCAAGCTAAGAGTGGATCAAAGTGTCTTCTCAGTTCCTTGTCATTATGCTCTGCTGTTTCTGAACATCTTCATGCTATTGTAATAATTTTCATCTGTGTGATGAATTCTGGAGTGGCAGCTGTAGTGCTATGGGTTAGAGCATGGCCTTGATGCTAGGTCCAAATCTTAGTTCTACTTCTTAATGGTGAAATCTTGGACACTTTTGTTCTGTTTTGTTTTAATATCAGTTTGCTTATATACGCAAGTACCTCTCTTGTAAAAACTTAATTTTATTCATAAAATGTAATTTAGAATGGCACATTTCATAAAGAATTTATTAAATGTTCACCTTTTATAAAGATGTTTTTCAGTTTACATCCTAGGAAATATATCAGGTTTGGGTAAGATATATTTTCTGCATAAGTTTACTATTAAAATTTGCTTTAATATATCAAGTTTGCTCATTGGAGCAAGTGTTAACAATAGAAAGGACATGTCTATATATTTGTAGTCATTGCAAAGAATGGCATTTGTTCCTTACTTCCTTGGACCATTTCTCTTCCCATATCTCTCTTTGAATGTCTCTTTTAGAACAAGGTATGTGAAACATAAGAAACTTGCAGACAAGCAAAACCCAAGCTATTTTATTTACTGAAGAGACAGACAGTACATGACACCTAGAACAGCATTATTACATTTTAAAGTGAAATGTCAAACAAAATGATAGCTTTAATATATATAAAATAATTGTTGTTTTGTATCTTAAAATTATTCTTAACATGAAATATCTCAATATTTGTAATGTATATAATAATGTTGCATATATCATGACATGTTGGTAATTCTCATTATAGTCAATTATATAGTAATTCTTACTGTTACTACTTGAATTAAATTAAAAGTACTACTTGACTCTGCATTTGTAACAAATTGTAGAGATTACTGTCTAGTCATATACATTTAGGTACGGGTGTGTTCGCTTGAATGACCTATGTGAAATTCTGTGTTTAATGCCCTCCCTCATTGTACATTTTTCAAAAGAAAGATAGATTGAATTTCTTGGTTCTGTGTATAGTCATTAAGACCTTAACATTAATATTCACTTAAAAGTCTTTAATTTCTATTTTCTGTATTTACAATCTTATACTAATTATTTATATCATAATTTGTTTAACAAGTCAGATCTATTGAAAATATTTTAATTAAGAAAAAATAGTTTACTCTCAAAAAGTTGCTAATATCAGGGGGGGAAATTACCATGAATAAATAAATAATAAGCCTCATCCATATACCCCAACCCACCACACCCTCTGTAGACATGCATAATTCTTAACTCTATATCGTTTTTCTTCTCTCTGCTTTTCTTCTATTTCTCTATC